>JAQFXP010001776.1:0-17672 GCA_034693685.1 Belba bartosi
GATTTGAGTTTAGGTTTGGATTTGAGTTTAGGTTTGGATTTGAGTTTAGGTTTGGATTTGAGTTTAGGTTTGGATTTGAGTTTAGGTTTGGATTTTAGAGTTTTGTAGTATATATAAATAAATACAAGTCTCTAATATATATATAAACCCATATAATAATTAATAGTTATTTTATTACTGTATGTAATTATTTTTCAAAATTCTTAAATATATCTGTTATTAGATTACAAATAGTTCTGAAATTAATTTTATTAAGTTTAGAATTGAATTAACTAAAAAAAAATAAAATATATATTAATAATTATCTAAATCTAACTTATCACATTTTTTTTTATAAATAAGATGATATCAATTTTTAGCTTTTTCACTTATATTTACATATAAATCAGCGATCTAGAATGTTAGCCGATCTAAGGTCAGGGAGGGGGGGGGTAACAAGGGAAAGATTTTCTTCAAATTTTTTTACAAAAACTTTGAAATGGTATCAAAGGAAAAAAATTTCAAACCCCATTTATTCATAATAAAATTTTATTTAATTAAAATAAATTTAACCCGGATTTAGCACCAATTTATAGAAAAAATTTTCCAATTTTGGTCAAAAAACACAAAAAGTCGAGGGGAGTACTTTTTCGCGTACCAAATGCTTGGAAGGAATAAATTCCAAATTTCAAAATCAGTGGAAATTTTTGGCTGATCCCCCCCTTCCCGATCTCTAAATAAAACTATCTTCATTAGCCTATTTCTTAAAATTTCTTTAGCTTTAAATTGTATTTAATTTTATAATATTTACCTGATATTTATCTAAAAATTTAAATTCTAATGTTTGCTTTAGATATATTTGTAAAATCAAATTTTTATTCTCATTTTTACATACATGTAATTAAATTCTTGTGCCCAAACTCATTTGATAAGTACAAACACTAAATTGTGAGAGACTATGGTTTTAAATTTATCAATTATAACTGATAATAATCATGTTTAATTAAACTTAAACCTAATCTATATAAAAATTAGTAAACAAAATTGTCAAAACCACAAACATTAACTTATCTTGAACATTTTGATTATGCATACCTTATCCTTGGCTACCCCTAATCGATACACTATTTATATTTAGTTGTAAGCATTAGTATTACTATTACCAGTATATGACTAAACATATACTCCAGAGTAAATCCAACAGAAAATCCAATTATCGCCGAAAGGAATTAGAGTATAAAAAACTAATTTTCTATTGACGTTCAAATTTATTTCGTTCAACAAATAATCAATGCATGTATTCGTAAGCATAAAAAATAATTTAAAATTAGACATGCCAAAAAACGCGATGATATATTTCAGAATAATTCGAAATGCAATAATAAAAATGTAAAATTTGCTGCAATTGTATTACATATATAGAAGCATTAGTTTATATTTTTAATATATAAAACAGCACCTGGGGTAATAAATTGCATATTAAAATTTTGTGCATTTACAAGAACAAGATGTATTTTTATTATTCTATTGGCTTGCTAAATATTTATTTAATATTTATTGAAATGTTTAAAAAGTTTTAGCAATTGTAGATTGTTACATTTATTGTGCATAATGCGTAAAATTATCTAGGCATTAATGTAATATTGGAAGTTATTATATTAATTTTGACATACTAACTATAGGTAATATATTTTCCAATAAAATTATATTGCAGTAGTATTTGGAAGATTTAGCATGCCAATTATAGTAAATTGATGAAATAGCAATCAATAGTAATATATGCAAAAGTAATAAAATATATATAACAACTTTATTGCCTATAATTGCTATACATGTGCATTAAAATTGGATAATAAAAAAATAACTAAAGAATACACGAATTCTCAATTATTTTGTCATTTTCTGAAAATAATTTTTGAAATTTCGAATGTTTTTTGAAAATATTTTTAAATTTATTTTTTCAAAATTAGTTTTTCTCACAAAGTTGCATGTTCAATAATTGATCTTGGAATAATATATAAAATTTTATTATTTTTACTGACTTGTTAGAGTGATAATAAGCTAGAAGAATATTTTAGCATGTTGGGTGGAGATAAATTATTTTTTATGGCAAAATGTGTAAAAAGAGTTATTTATTAACATGGAAACAAGGCAAAATTAGTATAGTTTTCATATCAATAAAAAGAACATGTTAAAATATTACTTTAATAAATTAATTTGGTGCAATAAACATGCAAAGTTAAAATTTAAAAAAATTGTATAATTTAAGCTTGCTACACAAAATAATCTATATAGTTTTTTCTACCTTAATATTTTTAACAAAAACATTTTTAAATTACATATTAATTGAATAAATTATTTTATATTTTTATCAGATTAAATAAAACGTGGATGGTAATTAATAAAAAACTGTAATATAAAAATATATTCAATTAAACATGTAATTTGCATTTTACTCCTTTAATGTGTTTTAGGTCAATAGGTTTGGGCGCGGACTTCCGATAATAAAAATTTCGCCTGTTAAATTACATTCTTTATTATTCTCTATTAATTGACAAATGATTAGTTAGAAAAAAGTTATTATAATATGCTTTACATGAGTTTATTGATTATTTCTGATGTTTTTTCATTAATAAATCTAATATTAATATAATTATATCAGAACTCAAGTTAATTATCTTAAAAATATTTTACGACTTTTTTGTGTTTTCTATATTAAAAAAATGTTTATTTTATTTTAAATGTTGCTTTTTTAATTAATTATTTTTATCTGTTTTTATAGTAATTTATTTTATTAAATAATATATTTTTAAAAATTTAATAATAATTTTAATTAATAAATGCAATTATTTAGTCTAAAAAACATTTTAATTATTATACTAAGAATGTAACATTTAAAATTTTAACAATTTTAAAAATTTTAACATGCTTCTAGTAAAACTTAAAAATAAAAATCAATTTAAACCTACATAACAAAAAACAAAATATACTCTTCAAACTAATTAGCAACCTAATTAGAAAAAAGGTGTTAATACTATAATCCAAACAAGCATGAGTTAAATTTCAGCACTAGATCAAATAAGTACATTATTTATAGCGAGAAATAGAAAACTCAGAGAAAAACATTTGAACTTTAAATGAAAGCCGAAATTATCACTAAAAATCCAAATACAGACTAATATATTCCGAACAGATTTCCTACTCTTCAAACGCCTACGCATTCGGAATACGAGCAAACTTTTAGCCGGAATTTCGACTTAAATTGACGCTAATCTCCGAAACCTTAAATGCAAAATATAATTATCCAAGTGCATTGTTTGTCCGTGTATAAACTCGTGCCTTTATATAAGCTTGCTTATATTATTTTTGTAGCAGGCACAAGTTTATTTCCGGTATAAATAAAATGAAGAATTGATTTGGATTTTTATGTTGAACTAAAAATAGCATATTTTCTGTCATAAACCCAAACATACACTTATAGTAAAAAATGATTGAGAATTAAGGAATAAATAGAAATAAAAATCTTTTCTACTCTAAAAATCTGTGTCATATGTAATGCTCTACTCTTCAGCTGCATTTGTAGACACTCTTTCTCTCATAACTAAAAAGATGTGCAAGGTGGCGCAAAATAAAAATACAAAAATTATTATAAATTATTAGAAATTATATAATTTGTGGATTTATTTTAATTGTAGATTAGTTTAGTATAAATTTTTAAAATTTTAGAAACATAAATATGCATGCACACATTTTCTATTTTAATGTTAATAGTTAAAATATTTTTTAAAAATTATATATATTTTTATATTTAAATAAAATAACTTTTTAATTATTAAACTAGCTGCTATCCAATTTTAACTAGCTAATTATTGCTAAATTCGTTATTTTTAGATATATTTTCTACAAAAAAGCTTCCTTGCACATTTTAATACAGTCTTTTACTCAATATCTAATACAACGTTCAATATATCTGTTATTCTTTTTCTCCAATGTATTACTCATTTGTTTGTAATTTATTTTCTGTCAGCGAAAGAAAAAAATTATTTTTTCATTTATTTTCTTTTGTTTTAGTTTTGAATCACATTTTTATACATTTTATTTGAAGCGAAACAGAAATAAATGCTTCAAATCTTCACTTCTATTCCACTTTAGAGTAATAAGACTTTTTAGTAAATTGAAAATATTTTAAAAATTTATTTCTAATCTATTTTGTTGACTGAAATTTCAAATGCATTTGATTTTTTAAAGCCTATAATAAGCTTAAAATAAATTTGAAAATTTCTAATTTAGTCTTAAAATTCAATTTTTGTAAATAGTCGTTAAAAATCTTTCGAGCTTGTCAGAAAGTTAATTGCCAATTTCGAATTAAATATTAATTTGTTCATTTTATTACTAATCTGTTTTTCTACTTAAAATTTAAGCTTGTCCATTAAATTTGATATAATTTTTAATACTTGAATAGAATTGCAAAAAGTTCTATAAATAATAAATTTATAAATCGTAAAAACTTATCATGCTAACTGTAATAATTTATTAAAAAAATTATAAGTGTTATTAAACAACAAATGACGTTTAAAAAAGAATATTTATTATTATATTTTGAAAATAAAAATTTTAAAAAATAATATAAAAACATTTTTCTAAAGAAAAAAAAATATATATAAAACTTTATTTTTGGTAACAAAAAAAGATAAAAATAAATTATACAAAACATTAACCAAAAAAAAATGATTACAAAAGGCTTAAAAGAATAAAAATCAAAATTATGTTTAATTTTTCAAATGATTCCTATATAAGGAGAATAAATCATAAATTATAGAGAAATAGATTAGAAGATAAGAAAAAGAGAAACAATTTATCTCTTTAAAAAATTAAGGAATAAATTGGTATGTCAAGGACTGTAACCAGGCATGCAAAAATAATTACAATAAATTACGCTCTGCAAAACAAATAATAACGTAATTTAAAATATAAAAAATAATTAAAATAATATAATAAAACTTAAAATTAAAAATAAATAAAATTTACTAAAATATAAATATTTTTTATGTATATATATATAATATATTTAAAATTGTAGCTTGCTCATCTCAGTTAATAGCTGTAAATGACTGAACTAAAAATAAATGATATATTTATGTTTGAAAACGTAATAATAGATTTTATCAATGCATGAAAAAAGTAAGAAGACTAAATTCACTGAATACAAGTGCGGAATAAAGTATAAAACAATAAATTAATTCTTTAAGAAAAGAAAAAAAAAATACAAAAAATTTTGTTTTTACGCTAAATATATGAGAATAATAAATGAAAGGAAAATACGTTTTTGCGTTTGAATGGAAATTAATGTTAATTGCATTGAACGGCAATCGAAAGAAAAAGTTTTTTATTTTTGTGAAAAGAGTCGAAAATTGTTTTAATTTCTATTATTATTTTGTAATTTTCCGAAACGTATTCAATAGATGTGTATAAAAAAGGCGTCGAATTATTGCTGAGCTCTTTGAGTTCGCGTTTCGAAACAGATGTTCGCATCAATTGTCGGTAGAGTTGTTAGAGTATCGAATAGAGTATAGAATTGAACTTGCTCTCATAGGAATTGTAATTTTTCCTAAAAGGCTAAATTAGAATAAAGCAAATTTCTATCGTTTCAAAGCAAATTTTAACTTAATTTAAACTTGCCGAAAACTTTTAAATGTAATTTATGAATTGGCTCTGCCAAATTTGTTTGTTTAGTAACATAAATTAGTTAATTTTATGCATGGAAGTTAGTATGAATATTTGTATTGAATAATAAAAAAAATTTTACCTTACTATTTCAATAAAACCTTTTCTATTGGTTTACTTAAATAAGTTTATTATTCAAATGTTAAAAAAAATTAATTCAATTAGATAAATAAGATTAATATTTTTGTAGCAAACATGTTAAAATAAAATATTTGATTTTTTGTGTGGATAAAATTTGCAATTTTTTTTAATTAATACATTTTGTTGCTAGTTAATTATAGTAGCGTCAATCAAGTTGACATTTAAAAATTTATTATATGTCGAGTCATACCTAGACAGTAATAAATGATTTGTGAACAAATATAATATATATTATCAAAAAACAATTATAAACTAGTTAAATAATTATAAAATAATTATATGCCAGACCAAATCTAAAAATAGTAATTGAAAATAAATTAGTCAAGCGCATAAAATACAAATGCGACTATAAATAAAATGCCAATATAATTGAGTATGTTTAATTATTAAAAACGAGTTCAACATCTTATCAAAAATCATAATTTGCGCAAGTTGAATTAAAACAAACAAAATAAAAATTTACTGCGCTTGCATAAAAGTTCGTTAATTAGCTAATAATTTACTCACTATTTGACATATAAGCAGAAAAAATATAAGTTTAAGCAATCGATAAATAGTAGTTTGGCTTTTAATGGCAGCCTATATGCCGGTGCTCTTTCACTCTTCCTCTCCATTTCCACATCTTTTTCTGCTTTACTTATATTCGATATATAGAGGTTTAAAAAAGACATTTTTTTAACATGTTGACTTTTTTTCCCCAAATATAGGTTATTGAAGTAGAATTGAATCAGACGTTCACAGAAACCGCTAAATTTATTTTTTTATTCGTTTTATTGTTTTTTATTTTTAGATTTTTTTTGATGAAAATAATTTTTTTCATTTGTTTTTATAATTGTTTGGTGTGATTCTCCATGGTGTGTTTTATAAATTTTTAATTTGTACATTTTTTCTGTGTGTGTAGAATTTAAATATTTGCATAATAAAATTTTTTTCTGTTTGCGTAAATGCACCCACTTGGTTAATTAATATAAATTAAAATTTTCTGTTTAGATTAAATTCTCCTGGGTGTTTGTTTGACATCTGGGGAAATCACGAAATGTCTAATTTTATTTTAGTTTTTGTTTGTTTGATTTGATTTGTTAGCTTGTTTGAATAATTTATAAGTTTAGATATTGTTATATTTATAATATAATTATAACATATTTTTAATAAAATTTTGTTTTATAAAATTAAATCTAAATATATAAATAAATTTATTTATTATTATTATTTTTAAATATTAAAAATTTATTTATATAACAAAAATTTACAAAACATTGTAAAAAACAAACATCTATTATATATTGAATATATATATAAAAAGCGCATGTTAAAATAATTATTTAATTATTATTAATGAATATGTAAATTTACAAAAAAAAGAATATTTCTAAATTACCACATAAATAACTAAATTGTGCCCAGCTGTAGTTTAAGCTTTTCCGTTCTATTCACGCAAACCTTGTTTAATGTCTTTCGATATATTTAATGCAAAAACGCTATTTAAATAGTATTGAAATGAAGAAAAAATTTTAGCTCAACATTATCAGCACTAATCCATTAAACTTATACTTAGACTCTATTTCAGTAAATACTTTCCAACATTAAAATATATATGATTTTTGAGAAAAAAAAGTTATTTTAGTTTTCGTGAGCTATCAGAAAATTACAGCTTTTTTTACTCACATTTATTGAAGAGAATCCATAAAAACCTATTACTTCTATTCCGCTTGTATTGAACGCTAACTATATTTTGCCCCCGAAATGACGCTTTCCTTCATTGCATTAGCAATGCTATTAATGAGTATTAGACTACAAAATAGTATTATTTTTTCCGGAGAATAAAATTACTTTTTTTTAAAGATAATTAAAGTAAAAAATATATATTTTTACTAAATGTAAACATGCATTAATTCAAAATTATATTAAATAATAAATTATCTACATTGTATAAAACTAAAATAATAAATTAATATGTTATTAGAAAAAATTCAGAACTATAGCTTATTGATTTTATTTCAAATATATTCTTTTTATTTTTTTAGGTCATACTTATGCAATAAATTAATTTTAGTTTTATAACATTTTTAATGTTATAAAAAAATATAACTAGAATAATTTATCTATATAATTTTATTAAAACTTAGATTGCATTCATTTCAAAAATATCGACTAATTAAAATTGTTTTTGAATCTAATGCATTTTAAACTTGTACATGTTTATTTGATTAAAAGTGATGTTGTTATTGATTTTTAAGCGAAATTCTGACTAAATTTGCGTAATATGTTGACAAATATTGCAAAACTTTTTCTTAAGTAAATATTTTTTGAAATTCAAATTTTACAAAAACACAAAAATATATGTTAGAATAAATTGTACTTGTGTCTAATTTATTTATTTTGAGATAACATGCTTTTATTTCAAACAGTCAATTTAGATTGTCAGTTTAAAAATTAAAACATGCAAATTTGTTTATTATGACTAAATAATAAATAATTTTGATATTTTACAAATTTTAAAGACAAACCTCTCAATTTTATCATTGTTAAATATATTTTAACATTAAAACAAATATAAAAATCGTTAAAATAGCTTGGTAAAAATATAGTGTTAATTTACAAATAATTATATATATATAAAAGAATAAATTAGATAATTAAAAAAATCTTTCTAAAAACAAAAACACTAATGCGTTAAGTAATCATAGATTTAATAAAAATATAAGCAATGGATACCCAATGACAACCAAATGCTGTCATTGCCGCTCACTCTCGCTCTTAATATCTATTGTCTTTCGATCGAAAGTGTTATCTAATATCTAATGATTAATGTATTTTATACACAAAAAATGAGATAAATCGCAAAAAATATATTTTCGGTATTTAATACTAAAAAAATTGTTCTGTCGTTCGATATTTGCAGTTAAAAAATCAATTCAGTGACAAATTGCAGCTTGATGAAAGTTTGAATTAGATAAATTGCAAAATAATAATCAAAATTTATTATCGAAAATTTCAGAATGATAAAATAACTAATCCATTAAGAGCTGACGTTTCGAAAATAAATTGTGTTTTGAAAATAATTGTATCTTGACATTAAATATAGTTTTCTAATATCAAAAGCAGATTGTAATTTAGCATGATAATAAAATAATTTTTAAAAATTTTTCAACAAATTTAGGTAATACATATTTTAGCTCGTTACATTAATTAAAATTAAAAAAATTAGTATTATTTAAGATTAAAAATATAATTATTATTTAAGATTTCAAAAAATATTATTATAAAAACATTAAAATTAAAAAAATTAATTAAAAGCAAAGAGTTAATATTTTAAATATAAAAAACCTTGTTAAAAATATAAAATCAAATAAAATGACTATTAAACAAATCAAATGGAAAACTAGTTTATTATAAATTAATTCTAAAATTTATATTCATTTTACTTTAAGAATCATTTAAATTCATTAATATTTTATGTTAAGAGATCTTTCATTTGTATAAAATATCTTAATTTAAATTAACGTAAATTTTATTCAAATGATCAGTGATGCACACGGATACCTGCTAGATGCCTTTGTCACGTGACACAGCCAACATAATACAGTATATGGTAGCTCAGTGTTAGAAACAAATTATTCAAATAAACTGTAACAATTTAACATGAGAGGAGATTAATAAAAAAAATTGTTTAATTGATTTATTAATTTAATAACACACTATATATGTAAATACACATTAGCAAGATACATTTTGAATATGAAAATTACGAGTTTTATTTTAAAATAAATTTTTGGATTTGGGCGACACTGCAAATGACTATAAATACAATTCTGTTTCAAACACTATCACTAACTCTTCAAATCTGTATTAATATTAAAATAAAATTAAATGTTATTATTTTGTCCTGGTAGAAATATTTATAAATTTCATGTTAACAGCTTGCAAATGTTTTGTCATGTTAAATAAATTTTTGCTTTAATAAAATTGTTTTACATTAAAAAAATATTAACAATAAAATAAAAATAATTTTTTAATATAAATAATTGTTAAATACATCACTGCTTGTGATGACAGACCGACAGTCAAACTGACAAAACGAATGTATAGTAGAACTGATTTATTGATTAAATATAGAGTAAATTTATGTTTGGAAATAGTAACTTGTTATAAAACAAGGGATAAAATAGCAGAATATTCTTGACTATAATTTAGCATAAATTGTCATTCAATGTTCGCAGGAATTGATTAACTGGAATAAAGTTTATTCGTGTTTATCAAACAATACAAATCAATAGAATAAAAAAAAAATATAAACAAGCAAAAAAAGAATAATATATATACTAGCAAAAAATAAATAAAAATAAACTTGCAAAAAATATATATAAATATAAACTTGCAGACAATTAATCAATAGAAAACGTAAATAAATTTATTGAAAAAATATAATAACTCAAGTAGTTGTCAATGAGTATATCAATATTTAAAGCAAAAAAAATAAGCTACCACAACTTTAATCAACAATTTAATCATTATCATTGTGAATTCTAGCATGCTGATAAAAGTTTTAAATTAAAAAAAAGGATTTTATTTAAAAGTATAAGCACTTTGTGATTGGGTTTAAAAATAGACATTTTAAGTCATACAATGTTAAACTAACTCGAGCATATAATTTAAATAACAAACATCAGAATGGGGATTTTCGTATCAAATGAATAAAACGAGCCATCCTGATTTAAGCATAAAATTTGAATGCTAAAATTAAATAAATACAGTTATGCTATAAATAAGACATACAATATGTATATATAAGAGCCGACAAAACCGAATAAAATAAATATAAACATTGATTTGTATTAACATACTATGAAAATAATATCTAATTTAAATAAATTACGTAAACAATTGTTAAAGTTTTAATTAAATTGTTAAATAAATATGGGAAATTAATTATAAAATGTGTCTAAGTTAGATTTTTTCACGAAAACTAAAAAATTCTTAAATAACTAACAATGACATTTAATGCTGATTATGTGTACATTTGGTCTTTTATCTAAATACTATTGAATAAGAAACACTTTAGCTAGTACAAATAACAGTGCAAACTAAGGATATTTTAACATTGATTTAATCCTTAATCAAATGTAGATAAAGATTAGAATGGAGTAATTTCTATGAAGCAACTATTTGAATATTAAGTAGTTACTTACTACAATAAACTTTTATATGCTTATACAATTTAACAAAAGCTAGCAAATATATTTCGAAATAACACTTAGAAAAATTACCTTTGCACATTATTGAAAATTATTTATTAGTCATAACTTATAACTCATACGTTTACTCAAATTAAAAAGAAACAAGCTAGTTATTAAAATTTATACTTATTTTAAGACCCAATTTAAGTACAATAAAAACTATTTACTAGTTAAATAAAATTTAAAAATATTTTTAACAGTTTAAAATTTGATCAAACTACATTCTACATCAAATAAAAGATTTTGTTATAAAATGCAACTAGCTTACTCTATTCCTTCGTCGTTGCATTTGTTGATTGTTTGGTTTTGATGTAATTTTATTGAATATTATTGCGAATGAATTGTTGGCCAATAGTCGAGTGATTTGTCGAATAAGCGTTTTCTGTATTAAATAGTAATCGAATGTCAGTTCGAGTTTCGGTCCGAACGGTACGACTGACGACAAATGTAAGCAAATTGTGGCAAACGATGCAATAAAGCGATTGAATAATTCGTTACTGTTTTCAATAGTCAGCGTTGTATTCAAATCACACGCATTTAGATTAATTGATTTCGGCAACAAATTACGTTCGAAAATAGTGTTTATAATTACAATAATTATCGGAAATCGATTGAAAAGTTGATGATTGGGTCGAATAACTACGCTATCAGTTTGGAAGCAATCGTAAATCTGAGCTAGGCGAGTTTCGATACGATATATATGTTTAGTAAAATTCGATTGAGCGAGATTACTTAATGAGTGCGCGTCATTAATAATAAAATGAACATGTAAAAGATAGATTAGTGAGACGTCGCAAGCTAATTGAATAAATTCGAGCTTGACTAAAATGCGAAATCGTACAAGCTGATTTAATTCGTGTTGATTGTGGTCGCGACGTGTATTGGCCCGATTAGAACGGATTTGTGGGATTAGTGCGGGTTTGGTGGCTTGTAGTAGTCGTTTGAGTAGTAGTAGTTTGGATGGTTGTGCTCGCACTGGTAGTACTACTAGTGTAGCTGCCGTTGGCGCACAACTAGAAAAGTTGGCATAAATTCGAAAATACAGTTCCGATTGTTTGCAAACAGTCATCAACAAAAGCGCGATTGTTGCTTGTTTCGATTATGTATTAATTCATATGAGCTAGAATAATTTTTCGAAAATTGTACGTTGCTCATTTTCGCGCATTTTTGCAGCTCGGTCGTAATTTCTGAATGAGTTTTCGGACGCTCAGCACTGGAATAGCGCTTCAATTGGCAAAAATTGCTATTTATTTCGACTGAATATTTAATACAATGATTGTTCGCGACGTCATTAGTTGTCGACATTATTGAAATTGAATTTATATTTTGTTTATTATATAATATATTTTTTTTCTCTCAAATTGTTGTATTATTTTTATTTCAAGAATTAAATTATTTTTATATAGATTTAGGAATAAAAACAATAAATTTTAATAAATAAGATAAAGTAGATAGTTGATTTTATTATAGATTATTCACAGTTCTTAAGAATATTTTTATCGTAACTCTCAGTTCATTTAAGTCATAGTTTTAGTAATAGTTTAAGAGATTTATATTAAATATATTACTTATAAATACTTTTTTATTTGTATTTTACTTATCTTTTAAGAATATTCTTGTTTTTTGACGAATAAGACGCTTCAGAATCCGTATAAATAATTTATAACTAATTATTATTCATCACTAATGAGAGAATCGATTGACGACTTATTCCACACATCGTATAGAAACGAAACAAAAAGCACAGAATATAAGAATATAAAAATGTTTTTTCAAATATTTCTTAATATTTAAGTCAAAAATAATATTAACAGCAATAGAGAGCAGAAAATTGAAACAAAAATAAAGATAATATTCACACAATATATAGTGGAATAGAAACTGTAATTTTCAGAGACATTAGTAGAAAAAGAGCAATACTTTTCTCAAAAAAAAAATATTATTTTTATTACGAAATAACAAATACAAGAATTTTATGCTTCGAAAGAATAATTAGTAATAATCGGAATAATTAGCGTTGAATTAGACCGCAATTCAGATACATAGCCGTAAACGGCATTAAACGACTTGTTTTGCGCACAAAATACGAATCAATTAATTACGAAGAATTCGTATCAATCGTATGGAATATGTATTAATACGTATCAGTAGTTCAACGGCACTCGTATGGCACACAAGAACATTGTGTAGACTATCTCTCCATTACATTACAAACGCGTATTATGTTATGATTGTTATGGATAGGAATGGGAGAGATAGTGAGTGAGTGAGAGAGAGAGAGAGAGAGAGTGAGAAAAAGAGAGAGAGAAAGAAGAGAGAGAGAGAGAAGAGAGAGAGAGAAAGAAGAGAGAGAGAGAAAGAGAGAGATAGTGAACGGCACAGAACAGCACACATACGACAACACACGAGAACTGTAGAGAAAAGTTCAAATACTAGTCGACTCAGTATTTCTCGTCTGAGCAAAACGAGTCGATAGAATATATGTTGGGCTGCAGTGAAGCACTCGGCGTTAGGGCAGACGTTATGCGAATGCACTGGTCTATAGCGCTGGTGCCTCTCTCCGTATACACTCGAGTAACTCGTCTCTACGTTCTCGCAAAAGCAATCGAATTGTTGAACAGTATAGTGTGTACAGAGAATATTCTGTGCCCGTTAACTTTTCGCTATAGAATCGCCCTTTGCTATGTGCCGGTGCCGCTTTTTGTTTTGTTGGTGTGTGCATGCGCGTTTTTGTTTTTGTTTAGTGTGTTAGCTCTCTCGTGAGCCGATCGAAAGTTTTACTGAATATTCTTCTATCTATTTCAGCGGTTCTCTAGCTTTCGATTCTGTATATTCTGTACACATATATAGAGAATATTCGTTCATTTTATGCCTTAGAATATCGCTTTTTTGTGTCGTTTTTTCTTTTGCTTTCGATTTAATAGTTTTTTATATAATTTTTTATATTTTTGGTTAAAAAGTAATTTAATTTTTTAGCTTGTATTTTTTTTGCTGATAAAATAATATTTGGCATTTTTTTATTATGCTGAAATTCTTTTTAATAATGAATATTTTGCTAGCGTTCTATTTTTTCAAGAATTAATTTTAAAAGACAATGGAGCTTTTCCTGCATGCCAAAATTGATCTCGATTATATTAGCGACTGTATATAAAAAACTTTTATTCTCTGAAACTATTGATTTATTTTTTTTATTTCGACTCTCGTCTTATGTACAGAATTTCGGATTTTTGTGAATATTTTTATGCTTTTTATAAATATATATTTTGTTGGCTTTTTATAGATTAAGCCATAAATTTAATACATTCAAGGCTGTTTTTAAGATTTTTATGATTTTAAAAGTCACGTAATAGAATTTTGGTCTGCTATAATCTGCATGAACACTTTGAAAATGTTGGATGTTTAAAATTTTATGCTAAATAACTTATACAAACTGTTTTAAGTAGAAAGTTTGTAAATTTTAACAATATATTAAAGAATTTTAATATTTCGCTTATGTTGTATATAGTTCAAGTTTATGCTACATAAATTATAGATTTGAAATATTAGCAAATTAAAATTTTGATTACGAATAGAATTTCTAATACGCACATACATATAATAATTTAAGCTGGCATTTTTTATATTGTTTATTATTTTTTTTGTTTTTATTTTTTAAGTTAATTTAATGTTTTAATGAGATATACACAAAAAAGAATAAAAACAGAAAAACTGTTAAAACATTTAATAAATCCTTAAGCCTAATGCAAAGACACAGAAAATAATGTAAACTTTACATTACGTTAAAAAATGCGCAAAAAATAAAAATTAAATCCTTTGAATAGTCTATTGAAAATTAATGACAAAATTATTTCATTCTTTCGTTACATAAATTTCAATGTAAAGCCTAATAGGACTTACATTTCTTCACTACAGCCTAATAGTCACATATTTCGTATTTAAGTACTATTTTGTATTACAGTTCGTATACGTAATCTGTTTTTTTTGTATTGTATATACAGTTAGATATAAAACAACAAATTTTAGTAACGATTCGTTTAATATCAGAATCTATTTGTTTCGACACAAAATGCAATAACAAAAATCATATTTTCTGATTTATTTCGCAAATGCAGCTTGGTCAATTTTATGTGAAAATTTATTAACTTAATTTATTTTTGTCTATAAATATACGCAAAAACAAATTTGTCTAAAAAATCTGCTAATAGTAGAAAAACTAATTTACACTATGTAAAATTTAGAATTTTTGCACAATTAATTGCATAATATAAACAAAAGTAATTTTTAAAAATTTGCATAATAATCATTACGATATGTTAGAATTTACAATTTACGTTATTAATATTTATTCTTGCAATTTAAATTTTGCATTTGCATTTAAATTACTAGAATGATGATTAAATTGTACATTCAATAATTAAACCAAGTTGAAATAGCAAAATAAAAATATTTTGATACATAATATATTTTAATGATGATGAATTAATGATAAACTTTGCTCTAGCATAAATATTAGTTTATAATGCACAAATATTAATCATTTGCACATATACAATTACATAAATACAATACAATATAATATATTTAAAAATAAATTAATTAATAAATATAAAAAATTGTAAAAATTGTAAATTTGTTTCGAATTTACAATTTTTTATTTTACATTAATTTAAAATATGTTATATTTGTTAATTAAAAATCAATTAATTATTATGCTAATTTTCTAAACAAAACTTTGCATTATGCACTTCTACACAATTATTAATTCAAGAAATTAAAATTAAATTTTAAAAAATAAACATGATGGATTAACAATAAGTTGATTAATTAATATATTGTAAGGCATTAGCAATAAATCAGAAACAGTACTTTAGCAAGTTCATTATTATTTAAGTAAATATTTAAACTCTAATTTTAAACTAATTGAAATATATACTTTAAATAAACGCTTGAAACAATTGAACAAGCAATTTAAAAATTTAATGAAGTTTATTTTTGCCGAAACATCACTTCAAACTTCAACTGCAAATCTGTTCTTTCGATTTACTAATAAATATTTATGAGTAAAATAGAGTAAACTTTATTAATTAAATCAGTTTGTTGGACTCATTTATAGTCATTAAAATATGTTTTTGCTTGCTTATAATTAGATCACAAATAAAAGTGCATTAAATTTTAGCTAGCCATTATTTTTTAATTAATGCGTTTTTAAATTTAATTTGAAATTATTTTGTTAATTAAATAATAGACTTTTGATTTCTAATTGCTTTTACATTAATTTGTTTAATATTTTTAAAAGTTTGCATGTTGATTAAAATAAAAAATATTTTAAACTATTAACTTATTTATTAAATATTCACAATACAGTAGTTAATTTCTAACATGTTAAAATAAAATGCAATTATTAATTTTTTGTATATTTGTTAACATTTTTAAAACATAAAATAAAAATCCCATTAGGTTAATTATTTATCAATTATGATTTAAATTTTTATTTAAAAATGTAACCTTTGTTCTTTTTAAAAAATAAAATATTTTCAAATTTTCTAAATTTTTAAAGCTTTTCTATATTTTAATATGTTAAAACAAAAATCAAATTATTATAAATATAGTTTTAAGCTAATAAAACTTTTATAGTGTTTACAGTATTAGCATTAAAAATATTAAAATATATTTTTATTAAAAAAGTAAATATTTTCTTAAACAAACAAAAATCGAATTTCTTAAAAAATAAATAATGTATACAAATATAATTAATTTTGGAAAACATTATCTTGCCATAACTACTAATATATTACATATTTAATTAACATAAAACATATGTGGAAACATCTGTGCCAGAACAACAATTAAACAAGTTTGCTAAAATGGCACAATTATAAAAATATCAAATAACATAAAAGCAACATTGAACAAATAATTTTATAAAATATTTTGCAATCAAACTAATAGCAATAATCCAACAAATTATCAAGATTAAATCGTAATGAAGAAAGCAACTTCTACAATACGGAAATTTATATTACTGTAATATTAATAATAATACACTGGAGATAATAATAGTGCTTGAACTAATTTATATTGTGAATTGAAAAAATAAAAGTATAGAATAACTTCTATACAGAAATTCTTTTTCACACATTTATTGCTGAGAGAGATATATCAAGAAAATGGATGAAATAAATAAGAATTTATGTCTAGTAGTCATGAAGTGACGATTTGAGATGAAAATAAGAGCAGGAATTAAATTGCGGACATTAGTTGGCATTGGATTTGATGGCAGAGAAGATGTTTGAATGAATCGCTGAGAGAGTGCGGGAGAGAGGGAGGGAGAGAAGTGAAAAACTAATAAAAACTTATGACTCAAGAAATGAGATTTAGAGTGAAATGCAATGAAAGCAATGATGAACTTAAGTAGTAGTGAACACACAGACAGACTAATGCCGGTCTCTCTCTCTCTCTCTCTCTCTCTCGCTCTCTTGCTCTCTCTTTCTCTCTCTCGCTCTCGCTCTCTCTTTCTCTCTCTCTCTCTCTCTCGCTCTCTTGCTCTCTCTTTCTCTCTCTCGCTCTCGCTCTCTCTTTCTCTCTCTCTCT
>JAQFXP010001777.1:0-17670 GCA_034693685.1 Belba bartosi
TAGTAAAATCGAAAATAGTAAAATCGAAAATAGTAAAATCGAAAATAGTAAAATCGAAAATAGTAAAATCGAAAATATAAAGTCAAAAATAGTAAAATCGAAAATAGTAAAATCGAAAATATAAAATCGAAAATAGTAAAATCGAAAATTGTAAAATTGAAAATAGTAAAATCAAAAATATAAAGTCGAAAATATTAAAATCAAAAATATAAAGTCGAAAATATTAAAATCGAAAATATAAAGTCGAAAAAGAGAGCATGGGAGGATTGGTCTGTGCGCTCAACGATGATTTTTAAAACTTTAATAAGTTTGCTAAAATTTAACAATTATGTTAAATTATCGTTTAATTTTTTATTATAAATTGATTTAATTTTATTGTAGATTTAATTTTTTTATTATACTATTTTAAATTTTACTAGGCTCAAATTTATATTATTGATTTTACTATTTTCGATTTTACTATTTTCAATTTTACTATTTTTGACTTTATATTTTCGATTTTACTATTTTCGATTTTACTATTTTTGATTATACTATTTTTGACTTCATATTTTCGATTTTATTATTTTGTATTATGCTTCTATAATAATTTGTATGTTTATTAATTTAACTATAATAATTATTATAATAGGATTTTTCGTCTAGGAGGATACCATGACTACAAAAATCCCCTTTTTTCACAAGTCTACTCATTATTAATACTGTCATAACATATTATAATAAATTATGACAAACAATAAATCAGAAATAGTTTTAAAATCAGTCCGAGATTGTGCAATTGAATTCTATTCTTTGAAACAATTGAGTTCTAATTGTCCAAACTATTCGTTTCATCTAAAGCTTGAAAATAACGTTTCTTAAAAATAAGAAAATTTAAGAAAATAATTTAAAACAAGTTTAATTTATTTTATAAAAATTTCTTACTAAATCTTATTTATTTTTAAAATAAACATTTATTTATTGCGCAAAAAAACTAATTTTATTTCAAGCGATTGTAAAGATTTCTTTCAAAACATTATTTAATTGAGTTTAAGAATATTTTGAATATTACTGAATATTATACATTTAAAGTTATTTCAAGCATTAAGTTAAGTATTCAAATAAAAAGTATATAAATTTTTTTGAATTACAACAAACTTTTGATAAATGACTTTCTATTTTATCGTCAGAAAAAATATTTCATAAATTTACTGAACTATAGTTTATATACTTTTTGTTGCTTTGAATTTTACATAACATTGCTTTTGATATTATATGACTATTTATTTTTTTCAGTAATGATCTTAATTTTCAAATAAAATTTCAATTTTATATCATATAATAAAATTATATAAATAATAAAATATTATTTATTATTTAAAAAATGGAGTATAGTATAGGTTTGACCAATAATTTGATCTACAGGTTATTGAAATATATTTTCTAACAATTTGTTTGTTTAGTTGTAAAAAATATAAATTTGTTTAAAAAGTTGTGTAAATATGTAGTTTTCGATTGTATTGAAATGCAATACAAGCGTTGACTTTATAGAAAAGATAAGACGTCTTTTGATTACACAATAATTACATAAATGAAAGTATTGGTCAGAAAATGGACTCATCTTTGCATTAATAAGTTTTATCTAATGCCAGCATTCAATGGCCTAATGGTCTCTCAAATATCATTTTTGCTTCGAATTCATTAGTGTTTCACTACATTCGATAGACATTAAGCGAAACAGAATTTTAGTGTCAAATAAATAAGGAATAAATAGCGTAATCATCGTGAAAAATACACATAAAATGTCTCATTAGTAAAATACAAGTGCAAATGGGATGTACTTAAGAATTTGCAACAGAATATTCTCTACATTAAGAGTAAATTACATTATTCAGCCATTAATAGAGATTATCAAAAGTGATTAATTGATATAAATATAGAGTCCGAAGAAATTTCAAATTTTAATGTTATTTTATTTCATTTTCTGTGAATAAATTAACAATTTAGACAATATTTTATGTTTACTATTATTATTTGCTTGTTAATCAGGAATCAAGAACCTTCCTAATTTTAAATATTTGCATTTAGTTTGCGAAAAAGCGCCCCCTCTTAGATTTACCATCCACCAAAGACAACCGACAAATATTTTGTGTTTTAAATCAGAATTAGGAATTAGATCTAAATTAATGCTAAATTTAGTTTAACTTAACTAAATTTTTTTTAAATCTAGTTTAAATTTAACTAAATTGAATAAATTTTTAAAAGATCTTTTAAGCGTTTTTGGAAAAATTACTGCCCTGATCCCCCTAATCGATGATCTTTTCGATTCCTGTTCCCTGTTGTTAATTGTATATCAGGGGTCAAGAACGTTAAAAACCCATATATTTATGATGAAATTTTACCTAATTTAACTGGATTTAAACTTTAATTTAAAGCAAAATTTTCAATTTTGTCAAAATAACCCATAAAATTTGACGGCCGTCTTTGGCAAGCGGCAAAAATTTAAAGCGGGTGTTTTTTTTCTGGCCAAATACTAGGAGGGGGGGGGGTTAAATGCCAATATTTAAAATCAGTAAAATTTTTGATTGATTACGATTTCAGTTATATATTATTTATTCAAAAGGTAGACAAGCTAGATTAAATTTAATGGATTTGTTATTTTATATTTATAACAAACCAATTGATCAAAAAATTTAGCATACAAAACTTATTATTCAAAAAATAATTTAAAATTTATATATAATATATATAGTTTTGAAACTTTCGCGTTACTAAAAATGTCATTTTTGATAACATTTTTTTTATTAATGTTCGAACAAGTATTAGATTTTAAAATCCTTTTAAAATTGAATATGAATTTTGTTTTTAAAAAATGCTAAATATTTTAATGCTTGAAAATATTCAAATCTGTCATAAAATGTAAAAAATAATTCAGTTTTGTTGATAACAAAGTGTTGACATCAAACACAGTTAATGATTAAATTCTCGATTTTAATGTATCCGGTATTACACATACAGATCAAACAAATGAACTTTTAAACACTTTTTAAAAAGTCTAATTACAATTAATTATTTATTTTACGCCTGTACTCTTTGTTATATTTAAAGCTAGCCAAAAAAGTTATAAAAATACAGTTTAAACCATTTAACTTTAAAAATTTGACAAATACTGTACTGAGTCTTGAGCCGAAATATAAATAATTTCTTTCTATGTTTTTTAGGCAAAAATATTTTTACACAAACCCCAGAATTATAAATGTTATTTTTTTAAATTATAAAAGAATTTTGCTAGTTCTTCAATCTCTATTATTGTATTATAATTTATATGTAAATTATTCAAAATAAACAACTATTTTAAAATATAAATAGTATTTAGGTTTGTTTTTATATTTTATAATATTGTCAATTATTGTTTATTACAGTCGTTTTTTATTGAGGATCACTTTATCCAGATCACTTCACTGCCAAACGTGCTCTTTGCTTAATCTGTATGCAACGCATTTGGTTATTAACCGTTATTAACCGGTATTAATCGTTATTAATTGTTATTAACCGTTATTAATCGTTATTAACCGTTATTAATCGTTATGAATGGAGTGAAACTCAAAGCCGTTAATGTGACTCTTATTTTGGACGATAGACACTGAAGTGATTATAAATCTGGATAAAGTCATCCTCAATAAAAAACGACTGTAATAATATTTATTTTTGTTTCAACTCTGCTCATGTTAAGAAAATTTATTATTATAATTAAAATTATTATTTTTTTAATTAAAAATATTAATTGTCATCATTGTCATTAAAGACAATATTTGATTGTAATATCATGTTTAAGCAAGTTAGTTTATTCAACTTTTAAACAAAGCCCCTGAGGCCTAAACATCATTATTGGCATTGCTTTGATTTTAATTAAACGAATCTTTGAAACTATTTCTCGATTTGAATGATTACGAAAAGAGTTAATTATAAATCTAAACAACTGAAGCATAAATTACATATAAATTCTTAACCTAAAAGTATATACGTATTATCTCTCTTTGTCCTCCCATTCCCTCTTTCGATCTGATGTCGCATTTATAGATTTCGTTGAATTATTCGAAAGCATTCAGACGTAAAATAACAGAAAAGTCGAAAGAATCGAATATTTTAATCAGAGATTGAAGAAGTCGGCCAATTCACGAAAGGGGGATTAGAATAAGGATTTTTCCAAAAATTTAGGTCAAAAACCTAGGGATATTAGAGGAAGGGCTTTCCCAAATACCTTCAAAGAACCAATATATTTATGATAAAAATTTACTGATAAATTTTAGATAATTTTATTTAACTAAATTTAAGCCCGATTTAGCAACAATTTAGAAAAATAAATTTTAAATTTTTGATCAAATTTGAAGGCCACCGGCAAAAATCCACGGGGATAACTTTTCGCGAACCAAATGCTAAGGGGGAGTAAATGCTAATTTTTAAAATTAGAGAGGGGATTTTTGACTCATGTCTCTTCAATGTCTGATTTTAATAAATATATAAATGTACTTGAATAAAAATTATTAAATATTTAGACAATTTTGCTAAATTCCTACTAAAAATTGCTAACTGATGCAAAGAGCAATAAAAAACAAAAAATTATATTAATTTTATATTAATTATGTTTTTTTTATTTAATTTGTTTTTAGTTTTTTAATTAAATTATTTTGTGTTTAAATACTTGTAGTATTTATAAATAAATATTAAAACATTTAGCATTTTATTAAAAAAAAATTTATATTACAGATCAAATCTAGCTTAAATTGTTATAATCTAACTTGTTAAGTAACACCTAGAAAAAAAACTTACATAAATTATTTTGTCAAATTATAATTAAATCTATTAACAATTATAGTATTCTATGATTTTATGTATAATAATTGTAAAAATAATACTTGTTAGTTTAATAAAATAATGTTAACTTAAATTATGCATATGCAAATTAAATGTTATATAAATGTAAATTATAGATCAACAACAAATCTAACACTCTAACTTTGTCAATAGTATTAGTCTAAATTTAGTTTTCAAAATAGTATTAAACTGAAAAAGTATTTTTAGAAATGTTTTTACTATATTAAAAGGTTTTTATTATTTTCCCAAAGATTTTTATATGCGTCTCAGGAGAATTTTTTTGAAAAATACCCTCTGGTGACATATTTTACTTGCAACTTGGTATAAGGAATTGTTTGCTTTATTGTAATTTATTATGTATTCCGATATTATTCCGCATTTATCTAATTTTTGTGTTGAATAAAACATTTGAATAACTAGTGTTTGGCTTTATTAGTAGTCAACGATAATAAATGCGTCAAAAGATATTGGGTGTGAGACGTGAGATGAGTGAAGTGTATTTGACTATAAAATAGCTGTTCTTTCCATTCATTCAATATTTATCATCTGTTCAATAGAGTTATGCAATTCTGACTCAGTTTTGCCAAAAGTTCATTCAAAGAGAGATTGACTACATTTACAGAATCAATGAAATAGATGAGAGAGATATACAAAAATATTAGATTAATGAAACCGAAATCAGACAAAAACATAATCGTTATAATAGTTATAATTTTTCTGTTTATCTCTTGCGCCACAAGTAATAGCCATTGACTCCGAATACGATTATATTGTTTGATACTCGAAGGCAACTAAAGATGAAATCTCAGATAAAAAATATTAAGTTTTGCTTTATTTTCGACTCCAATTCTCTTCAGATTCTTCTATTTGTTATGATTTATAAGCAAAATATAAGAGAAATATCAACATAATTTCAAAATATCTAACCAAAACGACCCGATTCAACCATACCCAACCTGATCCAATATCTAATCCGAATTAAATAATAATATATTTATAATTTTTATTAATAGATTTTATGTTTTAAACGCGATTTATAGTTTTTGACCAATGTAGATTCTAATTGATTTAAATAGTTATTTGTATAATCTGTGGTTTAATGTCTTGTAAAAACAAACCAATCATTAGCTTTTTATGTGTTTTAATTACAATTTAAAGATAAAATGTGCGGTTAATTATTTAAGAATATTCCTATTTATATCAGTTTATATTTTTATATTTTAGTATATAATGTTTTTTATAAATAAATTTGTAATTCTGTTAAAAATTTTACTTAATATGATATAGCATAAAATAAAATAAAATAATGTAAACTTCAAATCATAGATAGTTTAATATTTAAAAAATTAATAACAAGGTTTTTCAAATTGATTTAAACATTAATTTTGTTTTAAACTGCAGTAATTAGAAATTATTTTAATAAAATTTTTGTTATATTGGTGACTAATTAAAATTTAAAGTTAATAATTGATAATCCAATCCAACTGGCCTTTTTAACACTATAACTCGAATCAACTCAAACCCATTGTTTTTAGTTGCAACCCGACCCGACCCGAACTTGTCTCTATTCCGCAACTTATACACTCAAGTATAGAGTATACAAAATAATAATATTATTGATTTTCTGCTCTAATTTTATTTTTCCGAATATATTTGTTCTTTTGATTCAAGTTATGAGTATTTTCTTTAGACATAAATATATTTTCGAAACAAATCTTTTTCTATCATTAATAACAATGACATTCATTCAAATAAAGTTATGATAAGAATGAGAGAGAAAAAAGTGTTTTTATTGAATATATTGTGACTTTGAAGTAAATACTAAGAATATATTCAAATAATAGTTGATCTCTTCTTACAATAATAACCGTTTGTTTTCCTTCTCTATTCCCTCTTTCTGTCCATTTCTGACACTTTTTATAGACTTTTTTATTCCTATATTAAACTCAAATGCAATCATTTAACTGAATAGACAGTCAAACACACGACTCGTTTGCCAACTATTAAACAAAACACTAATAAAAGTATCTTTTTATTCAATTGAAAAAACAATGTATAGAATAAATGGCAGAAAAAAAAGAAGAAAAAAGTTTGTCTTTCATTGGTTTACACCCGAACTAAAAGAGTGGATAAAAATCAGATATCCGGAGCTTAACAACGAATTGATTATGAATGATATGATAAAAGTTAGAGATTATATCGTAAAAGACAATCGATTTAAATGAAAAGTTTATTGGAATTCATAATCAAATGTTTTGATCGATTTATTGAATTGATATCAAATTAAAGAATTGAATTTATGAAACAAATGCAACAAAAAAGTAATTTATGAGAAGAGTATCGGAACTAAAAATTGGAAAAATTTATATAAATGTAAACTAAATCGATGTTCGCTTTACGGGCTGTTAGACACCGGTTTTCGTCGTTCATTAATCAATCGAAAAACATTAGAAATGTGTGATTCGATTGGTTTACACACAATACGAGTCGAAACAAATATTTTGGTGAATGTGTTGGAATGGGTTGAACGCCGTTGTTATAGGACTTATAAAGGACGTAGTGCTCACTATCGGCGGTCACTACCCGTTTGCTATCGACTTAGTAGTCGTCGAGCGTTTCCGTTCGAATACAAAACTTTTTTATTATTGGAAACGACTTTTTTGTCCAAAATAAATGCCAAATCGATTGCAGTAATGGCTCACTTTATTTTGGATCAATTGGTGTTACCATCGCTGGTGTCAGTGAAGACAAATTTGTTTGACTCATAACAAATAATTTTAACCAAACGTCGAATCCATTCAGTATTACGTTTGAGAACTTGATCTCAAAATTAAAGTTTTGGCACAAAAATGAGTTGAAGAGTAAGAAAAAAATGAATAGAAAAAAATTATTCAAATTGTTCACTAAGACTAAGAAATAAATTTATTAGAATTGATAAAAATCTAAATTTCTAATATAATAAAGATATCCGATTTTTGACAGTTTTGACATTAAATTATTTATTGCCTATAAGTAGACAATAAAAAGTTTTTTAGCTTTACTTTTAAGATGTTATTAATTTAAAGTATGTTTTCAATTGAATCTAACAGTCGTTATTTGATTGAGAGCTCAAAATAAAAGTATTTATTTAAGCTCTTCATAAAAGTAATAAAAAACAGATAAAAACTAGAATTTGTTGAACAAAAAAAGAAAAGAAAATTCTTAAACGTTTTGTTTTTCTAGTTATCTAAATCTTATTGCTTTCCAATAAAAAGAGTCTTTTAGTGATAAATGGATCAAAATATTTGCTTTTTAAATGTAATTCTAATAATTTATTTAAGAAGTTATATAGCTTCTTTTTATCTGAAGTTTATGCCTGTTTTTATTTGAAATGTTTTACTTTTTATGTCATTTGTAGTTATATATTAAGTATTTTTAAAATTTTATTTATAATTTAAACTTATTTAAAGCATTTGTAATTAATTTAATTGAGTTTCCGTGCAATGAATTTCTGAAAATTTTTTTATTTATCTTTTTTGTGAATATTTTAAGGAATTAATTATAATCAATAAAATTTAAAAATATGTTATTTTATGCAAAATATGTTAAGAGTTTTTATTTTGTTGACTAAAACGATTGACACATTTTTAAGCATAAAATTGGCTAAACTTTCTAATATTTTATATAATTTTATGCATTTGAATAATATAATTGAATTATTTTTTCATATAATTTAATTATAGACTAAAATATTTATGTTACAAAATTTATTTGCATTAAATAACAAAATTTATTTTTATATAAATTGAAACATATTTCTGAGAATATCACTTTTTCTAATATTTGAAAGCTTTTGATAGAAATGTAATAATTTTTATGAGTTTTATTTAAACCATATTTTAGAAACTATTTTCTTTTACTTTAATAAAATTCTTGAGAAGAGATTAAGACAAAAATCCTAATGACTTAAAAGCAAAAAATTAATATAGCATTTAAAAAAAATTATATTTAATATTATTAGAGATTGAAAAGATAATTCAAACCAAAAGAGATAGAATGGGAGAGGGGGTGGAGGAGAAATCTATTAAAAACAGGTAAAATAATTTAAACATTCCTTAATTATTCTTTCAATTTAACTGAATATAAAACACATTTTAAACTAAATTTATTTTATTTAGCTGATTTTAAATTAGAATTAGCATTGAACTATCTTTGCTAAAAATTTCAAAAAATTTGCCAACCTCCTTTAAGAGTATTTCTTGCAATACAAATGAGAAAGGAGGGTGGGGGAATGGACTAAATTTAATTTTTTTAAATTAAGGAAATTTTTGCCTGATTTTCAATTCTTAATCTCCATTAATATAAAAAATTAATCCAACTTGTTTTAGTATGTTAGTTATTGTAAAATTATTGCGCTATGAAGAACATGAAAAATAATTAATTAAAGCAAATGATAACATTCTGTAGATATGTATAGCAATGTTTTGACTTGTTATACAACTTATTTGGCACAAATATATGAGATATTTTGCTAATGATATCAGTCTTATAATTAAATTATTTGTATTTTTTTTAATTCAATTATTTGAGATATGATTCAATGCATAGCTTATTAGAAATAATGTATTTTAAGATATTCTTAATCTAATTAAATATTTATAAACTATAGTTTATATTTAACAAAATGCCATCAAATGTTGATGTATTAAAAAAATATTAATTATTTTTTCCAATAATAATACTAAAATTTTTGATATGTATTTTACGAAGTTTAAATCTAATTTATGTTTTAATTAATATTTGCAATAATTAAATAAATATTTGAAATTAAAACTATACAATAACTGTACTATAGATTGAGAGACAATATATATATATATATTTATAGCTTGAAATTTGTAATAATATTTCCTTCTAACAAACAAAAGTAAAAGAGCAAGGTGGCTATTTTAAAAATATTAAATTTTATTTAAACAAATTGAAATGTTTAAGTTATTGAAACAAATGTAAAACTAATTTTAAAAAACTAATAAAAAAAACTAGACATAAGATTTGTATTTGATTCGTATTCTCCAAATATAGTCCGTTTGAGTCAGTCGTTGCTATTTTAGTGACAGAAAGGGCTAATAAATTGGATTAAAATGCAATGAATTGCAAATTAGACAGACGTGAGAATCTCTTTTAGAAACACATAAAATAGCTTTTACTCAACAAAATTAGTGCATTAGAATGTTTTGAGAAAAGGACTAGGGCAGAAGAGGCTTTAATTAAATATTGTTTTTAGAATATATATCAATTAATTAATTTATTAAGATTTTAATTTTAAAATAGAGTAGTTTTACAGTTTTAAACAAAAATTAAATGCATAAATATCAAAGAGCAATGAAAAATTGTACATATAAATAATTATATAAATGTTATAAACTAGGGTTTATTATTTTTTAATGCAAAAAATAAGTTTTACTTAATTTATATATCTATTTTTTAATATATTGGTTAAAAATTTAACTAAACTTAATATTTTTAGATTTTTTCATTTTTAAATTCAACCTTTCAAATTTACTTCTATATACCATTTCCATAAGCTATGGCCAAGTTTGAATTAGAAAACATAACTATAAAACAAAGCCACTCTTGTTTAGCAAAAAGGTTTTTAATCCACAATTTATGTCAACTTAATCAGTATTTTATTACGCTTTCGATTTTAGATCAGAAAATCTATTTTTAGACCTAAAACCACTCAAACATTTCTAAAGGCCTGACCTATTGTTTTGGTTTATATTGTATTTAGGTTTTTAAAGCTAAAATATTTCTTTTGTGTCTTATCCAAACTAACAACAGTCTGAGCACTCTATCGATTGAAAGACATATTTTTATTTACTATAAAAACAATTTGAAAGCCATATCCGATTGCCGGCCAAATACGGCAACCATTACTACGTCCGGACGAAATATTTTTATAAACATTTTCTCTGAATAAAAAACCCGAAAATAAATGACTAATTTTCTGATCGACTTTTTTGCCATCTTTACGGATCATAAGATAATGTTTCGATTATATGAATATATAAATCTATATATATATCGTTACTTTTAGAGCCGTCACTGCATTCTGTTGTTAAGTTAAAATCCTTCGGCCATTATTGCACTTAACCGTAAATACAAGAATTTTGTGCTCTCCCTCTCCTCTCTCTTCCTTCCTCTCCCTCCTTCCCTCTCTCCCCTCTCTCTCACTCCTGCTCTCGTTCTCTCTCTCTCTCTCTCTTCTGCTCTCACTCCTGCTCTCTCTCTCTCACTCACTCACTCTTGCTCTCTCTCTCTCTCTCTCTTTCTCTCTCTCCTGCTCTCTCTCTCTCTCCCAGTTTAGTCATGAAATCTGGTTAAGTAAGAGTAGATAATAAAGAGTATGCAATCGATGGCATGCCTTCAAAAGTATGCTTTGCCTTCCTCTTGCCTTCAAATAGGAAAGCCGTCAATAGTGAGACATCAATATTGTTGGCAATCTCTGTCTCGTCTCAAATATGCAATACAAGACTGAATCGGCAATCGCTTCGAGAGATTGTCGAAGTTTTTGAGTGCATTATAATAGGAATACGAATACTACGAATACACTATATATAATATATAATATTTATAAACTTTTCAGTAACTTTTGATGTGTAACAAAAATCCTTTTTGTCGACACAATAGGCTTAAAGGGGTTCAGTCTTCTGGATATAACGAGAATATATTTCTGCAAATGTTTTTAAAAATCAGTTTTTGTATATTTGATATTTTGAGAGAATTCATGTAAATAAGTGATAGAATATTTAGAATTGGATAGAATATAAACTAAGGAATAAGTAGTTGTTTTTCTGAATCACATGTTTTTAAAACTTTTTTTGTTGAAAATTTTTTGATATGTTATAACAAAAACACGAAATATAGATTCGATTTTTTCGTAGGCTTTGAACAGATATTGTAATAAGTTTTTTGAGTTATTTTTATTTACAAAGTTATCAATAGAACATTGAGTGTTTTAGATTTGTTTTCATACATTTTTTATTTATTTAAATATGTATTTATACTAGTTTATATTTAAAATTTTTAAATAAATTTACAAAGACCATGTAGTAGTTTAATTATATAAAATTATTTAACACCATTATAAACATAAACTAACCTTATTATATAATAGTAAAATCTGCAACAATTATTCTTCTAATTGCATTATTTAAAAAATTATTCACTTTTAAATATACAATAGTTTCTTACAATTTGCAAAATTTATGATATATTTATTAAGAAATTCGTTACAAATACAGTATTTATAATATATATTTTTATATTAAACTGTTAATGTAATTATCAATATATCTAGGTAATATTAACTCTTAAATAGCTTTTACTTATCATTTCATAAAATTTTAATTTTTTTTTGTAAAAATCACTTTATTCCTTCAAAAATGGCAAAGTTTTTCTTCGTTAACTTAAAATAGACTAACATTACTATTAAAACAAATTTTTTTATCATTGTAATTTTTAGGATAGCATTATTGAATTTATATATACCTTATTTTAAACACTATTTCCCATCACTTTAATTTAAAATAGCATTAATAACTTACTTTAACTCAAAATATTTTTATTATTTAGACATAATCTAAATTGAAATAACAATTAATTTAAATAAAATATAAATTTTAAGTAAAAATAAGTCTGATTGGTTATACTTTTTGTAGCACCACTACAATTTTATAAAATAAATTTTCTAGCAAAATCGTTTCATTTTTCCAAAATATAACTTATATTATATTTTTAAATTTTATACATAATTTTATATTAATAAAAGTATGTTGTTTTAAATCGCGACGAATCACAATAAATTATTTAACATTTTGTAAACGTCTTATTATTTTCTATTAAAAATTAAAATTTCAAAAATATTTATCGCATTTTTCAAATTTTATAATAATTTTAAATTATATTTTATTGAATTTAGCCTTTATTGAAGATTATAATTATAAAAAAGCATTAGCTCTAACATTAATCTTAGCTAATATTAAAAGTTATTTAGCAAACAATTGTTAAATACAAAAATATTAAAATTTAATTAAATAAATCAATTTAAAAAAACAGTTTTATTAATTAACATAAACTAATTTCAAACATCACTTGGGCTCACATCCGGATGCGTTACAAGTGGTGTCGGCCGGACAGCAATGTATTTGATCCGAACAACAGACGGCGTTCGGTAGTGGACAACAACCCCATTCAGAACCAGTCATTTGACAACAGGTATAATCGTCTGGACACTGATATTCACCTCCGGGGCAGACAATGTCAGTTATATTCTTAACTTTTTCAACCATTAGTTGCATTCGTTTGTCTTCGATCTGATCACAAGAGCCCTCTTTGTCGTTACATTGGGTGCCGTTCGGACAACAGTGCAGACCATCGGCACAGCACTGGGCTATTGACGAATGAGATCTTAAACATAAATATATTACCAAATAAATGAATTTTATTAACCCGAAGCCAATGGACAGCAGCCGTATTTGCCAGAAGACCACTTACAACATGTCATACCTGTAATAAATATTAATTTAGTCTAATATTAAAAATTGATTCAATAGATTTATATAGAAATATATCATTTATGGAAATCAATGACAAATATCCGAACCGTCGCTACATTTTGAACTGTCCGGACATACGAGTGATTCGGACATCGATGAGATTGTAATTATTAACAATACTAATGAACTAAAACAAATTGTTTTAAACTTCATTTTATTGTTTAAGTTATCTAATTATTAAACTTTGGTTTTAGTTTTGAACAATAATTAATTTTAACTGAATATAAAATCACTTATGCCTTGAAAGGCTGTTTGGCGTACAGTTCATCAATCAATGATAGCATTTGTTTTGGCGTTTAATATATTGTACAGAATTATAGTAAATGTTATTTATTATCAATTTGTTTAAATTGAAAAGTGTTTATATACGACGATATAACCGATAAAAGTAATTGCGTTTCACATTATATCTTTCGAGTGTTGGTTGAAATGAAAACTTTCAAAATGATGACAATGTTTACGAATAGATTTTTGATTAAAAAGTTTTGCTTAGGAATCGATTTTAAAACTGCAAAAATAGTTTTAAAATATTTTTGCAGAATAATAATGCTTTTATATAATAAATTTGACTGTTTAGATTTAGAATAAATTTAAACGCTTTTATACTACTAATTTAGCTACCTGATTCAATTATATTGTTTTCTAAAACTTAAACATTTATATATTTAAGTTATTAGTGTATTAAAAATAGTTACATTATATATTGCGGCAATGTCAACTTCAACTTTATTTATAAATTAAACATACAGTACATCTACTTTACAGAAAAACGCTGTATTATATTACAATATGTGCACGTTTAGCATGATTGAAAAACATTTCCATATTAAACTTTTAATGTATTATTATATATATATTATGAAAATTTCTTGCTATCAATACTTTGATATTAATATTAGTAAGTAGCTTTTAAAAAGCCAATTTAAGATTAAAATTTTTGCATAAAATATATTTGTAAATTGGCTTAACTTAAACTGACATTTAAAAGACAACTATTAGAGTATAATTTAAAAATATTTTTCAATTAACAAAATTGTGTAAAAGTTTTTATAATAATTGAATTGTTATGAAAAGAATATTTGAATCGAATTGGACTTATCTCTAATTTAATTTATATTAATACTATTTTTGTTTTTGTCTTATTAGATCAAAATTGGTTTCGGATTATTGGTTTCGCTCAACAATATTGTTGGAGAAAGAGAAACCTCTGAGTCATCAGTACTAAAGTTTGCTCTAATACTAATTAAACTAATTGTATTAAAACTTTATTTCAACAAAACTTTCTCTTAATTTATATTATATTATTTTTTAAATTACAATAATTAAATTATAAAGGCACATAAATAATGTTTTTAATTTAAATATATTTTGCATCTAATATATTTTTAAATTAAATTTTAAATATGTTACTTTAACACTAGAAATAATATAATTTATTTTATTAATTAAAAAATATTTATACAAATAAAACATTAAAAAAGTATCAATATTTAAAAAATAGAAAATATTTTGCCTACAATTATATTGGCCCTATAGCCAGTCTCTAATTTACAGTGTTGTACATACAGTATGTCTGAACACAATGTTCTAAATGCAATAACTCTTTTCAAATGTTAAATTCAACTAAATTGATAAAATTTATGTTTGACATTCAATTTAATATAAATTAAAGTCAGACAATATTACGCTTTTATTTATAGGTATTCTTAAGTATTAAAACAAATGTATATTAATTAGAATTAAATAATAGAAAACACTTTTCTTACAGACAATTGTCTTCTTTTACCAATAATAAGCGTTCGAAGAGATAAGTATTAGTTTTGACAGAAATGTTAGGCGTTTTAGTGCAAACCTAAGCAAAATAAGTGGACATATCGGCGAATGTTCGCACAGTTGTCAGGTCTGCCTATTTTTGTCCAATTCTGTCTATTATAGTAATGATAAGTTAGTGACAAATGTGGTTCAGCTCAGTTCAGACACTAAACCATTTGTCTGTATTACTCATATTATTGATGAAATGAATTGACTTTTAATGTTAAAAAGGGATCATTTGTACTGAATTAGTATTTAGAAAAAATAATTTTATGCTTTTCTATTAGATTAACTTAATAGAAAGGCTTGAAATACTCATTCCAAACTGTAATCATTTACCAACGCTTTTCAAACATTTTTATGGATTTCAATTGCTCTTAATATGAATCATACAGTATGTAGTGTACAATGTACTGTACATGTACAATTTGATATAATAATTGCGTTTTAAATAAAAGTCAATAAAAAGTTATTAAATGAAATTGTTATTATAGAATCTTTATAAACTTGTGCGTCAATACATTTTCTAGGTAACTTTTACTTTTCTATATTTACATTTAGTTGCTGTGCAGACAATTTGAATTATATTTATTTTGAATTTAATCATTTAATAAAATGTACTTGAACAATATTTATAATTTAATATTTATCAACGTAATTTAACTCGCTAAATTGCTCTGTATTGCAGAAAATTATGTTTAAAAATAATAATTTGTTATTTTACTTAATCTGAAAGATAAACAAATCAGAAAAAAATGTTTCAAAAATTGACTCAAAATGATAAAACACTTTTCGAAAAAAAGTGTAACAAAAAATTGTTTAACTATTTTGTGGTCTAAGTCCGTGGCTTTCGAATGGGTTTATTGTGAAAGCACTTAAATTTATATGTTTTCGAGTCCTTTCAAATCACTTAACTGTGATGTCTGCTTAAAATTGATAAAAAGTATTTTTTTCCGTAGTTTTCAGTCAATATATTTTTAAATACAAAATTGAAGTTAATGTCGAAAAGAGGTGAAAATAAAGTATAGAAAAACGACACTTCAGTCTAACTAGACGAGTGACTAGCTTAAACCTGAAATTGAGCTAGCTGCAAAAAGAGGCAAACTTCAAGTGTTTTGTTAGTCTACGGAAAAATATATCAGAAATTAAAGTTATTTATCGGAAGTGTATATTAAAGGCCATAAAAAAATAGTTGACAATAAAAATCGGATGAAAAACATTTTCAAACGAATAGATTATTGCATCGAAAGACTTAGCGATAAATTTATTGCATTTCTGATACGGTTTGTGCCAAAAATGCAGCGAATATTGGATTGTTTTTGATTTATTTTTGCACATTTAGGCCCAAAAACAATATCAGCAATTGGTGTGGTTTACGTGTTATTACACAATAAGTTATTACCAGATTTAATATATTTCTCTTCTCTTACTTATACTCCGATATTGATGTTTCGCTCATATATTAGAGAATACATTAAATTGTTTTTTGTTCTCTTTTGCCGTTATTTTATTATTTGAATCAATTGCTTCAAAAACTTTTGCTTTACTTCTGATTAAATAACAAATAGTTTTTCTATTGATTTGGTATTTGAATGAATTCCGATTCCAATCTCCGAGTTAGTGGAAATCGTATTGTCAACCAATAAGTATAGACATCAATAAGTTTAACCAACTCAGTCGAAGCTAACGCGTTATCAAAGTTTGCTTTTTTTGCATTTGATCTGGGTGTTTGCATTATTAAACTTACTTACTCACACTTAAATCAGTGTTAGCCAAGGGAGTAGTATAAGCCAAACCACTTCAAACAAATTTCAATCATATTTAATGGTTTAAATTAGCTAGACACATTTTAGAGTAAATGTTGATTTGCATGTTTCGGAAATTTAAATATATTTATTCACTTTTTATTTTTAAAAATTTTTATTATTGTGTCTCAATTACTAAGACTCAAACTTTTAGTCTAAGAGTTCAAAAAATTAATTGGATTTTTACTGTTTATTTAAAAAACAAAATAAAACATTTGAACTTATAAATGAGTTGCGAGTCATTGCAATTATATTGTTTTTGTATGTTTAAACTATAAAATATAGTGAAAAACCTAACTAATACTTTTGAACTTTTAGTGTTCGTGTCTTACTTAATTTTATTGTCATTTGCGAAGACGCTTTAGAGGTCTATTAGAGGTCTATTTTAATCAGGGATTGTGATCAGCCAAAAATCCCCCCCCCTGATTTTGAAAATTGGCATTTATCCCCCCTAGCATTTGGTCCGAGAAAAAGTACCCCCCCCTCGAGGTTTTGCCGGCCGCCGAAGACGGTCGGCAAATTTTATGGGTTTTTTGCCCAAAATTAGGAAATTTTCCCTAAATTGGTGCTAAATCCGGTTTAAATTCAGTTAAATTAACTAA
>JAQFXP010001778.1:0-17666 GCA_034693685.1 Belba bartosi
ATATAATGTATATATGATTTGATAAGACAATTGATTTTTGCTAAGTAGAGAACAAATGCCTAAAAGATAGAGTTTTGAGCAAAACAAAGAAAGATAAGAAAGTCAATATGAAGAGAAATTGAGCCAGGCACATATAACTCAGGTTATAATCTATATATCGAACTACAATAACGATCGTCTTTAAAGACCGCATCAAAACATCAAAAGTTTAGTTCAAATGTTTGCCTTTCGCTAAAAAATAGCATTAAATTGAGATATATATACAAAAAATCAAATTAAATTGATATAAGTTATAGCTTTTAAATAAAGTTAGAATAAGTAATAAAGTAATTCATATTTTGTTTTCTATAATTTAAAACAATTTTATAACTAAGTAGTAGTGATGTATGAGAGCCCAGAGTCTGAATTGAGCTGAGCTGCCAATCGAAGCAAAACTAATGGAAAACCTAATCCCAGTCTAAACGCAGTTTTCAATTCTTTGTTTTTCATTTGGCTATTGAAAGACCAGTTTTTTGTATCATTAGGTGAAAACCATTTCAATTATATTTAATTTATGATTTGTATCATTTCGAGAGAAATCGACTCAATTTTTGGTGCGATCGAGCATTTTAGCGCTCCATTCGATCGCCATATTATTTATCTCTAATAAACCAACTCTTATATCGAAACTAATTTTTTCAGAAATGAGTTCGCATTACGCTATGACTTATTGTTAGTTTAGCTCTTTTATGGCCATTCAGACTAAGCTATTCTCTGATCTTTACTTACAGTTCCCTACAAATGCTGTTTAAATAAGGAAATCAAAAATGTTTACCAATTTATCTAATATTTGTTTTCGTTCTGAATAAACTTTTTCCTATAATTACCTGTTTTTGACAACAAAAACAAAAAACCAAAACATTAAATAATAAATATTAATTAAAAATTTAGCAAGCATAAAATAATAATAATATTTAACAAGAATAAATTAATTACTTTTAGAAAATAAGAATTTAATATAAATAATCATGCAAATTTTGTTATAATTAATTCAAATAATTTTATTTAATATTTGAAATAATTAATTAATTTAATTTTCGTTAAAACAAATTTAAAATAACAATAACAACTAAAGGGTACAAAATTAAATTAGAAAAACAGTACATGCTAAATAATTTGTTGATTTATAAGAAAATAACAATATTGTTTGGGCCCATAAGGATGTTTAAATGTTAATTAAGATGTTTAATCATTTGTTTGTTTAGTATGACTACAATTGACGCTTGAAATAGCATTAGATCAGTCAGTCATTAGTTAATCAATTAATCATTTGTAAGAAAAGAACAATTAATTCAAATTCGACTAATTGTCTAATCGATAATGAATTGCAACTATTTTATTGCAATTAAAGATAATTTTTATCAAAACTGCAAATAAAATAATAATATTGTAAAAATAAATAAATCAAAATTGTATAAAGATTAATATTTAAATAAATATTTATAAAAATTATCTATTTGTTAATGAAAATTTTAAAAAATAAATTAAAAATTATGATAATTTTTAATAAATGTTTATTTATTTGAATTAAATAATATACGTAACAGTTATCAAAGAGTTTTTTTTATTAATTACCGAAATTTTATCTAGTTTTTGTCAAATTGTCTATAAATTTAGTAAAATTAACTTATCTAGACAAAAATAAATAAGTATTTTATTTTTTTTTCTATTTCTTTATTCTTAAGATTTTTATCTAAATTTTTCAAATTATTTTCCATTAAATTCTTTGAGTTGAATAATAGTAAAAATCTTGTTTCATAATATTAATATTACAATGTTACTAATATAATATTACGCACTTTATTATACTAATTTAGTACATTTATAATTAAAAATTAAACTAGCTAAAAATTTAAATTAAAGTAGAATTTTATTTAAATTAAATTATAATGTTTCTTAATTTTTGTTTGTTTCAATAGATTAGAGTCTAATACTCTAAAACTTTAAACCAATACTGTTTTGCTTTATATCTCAACCAAATCATTATATCAATTGATTTGCGTTTTTAGATGCTTTAAAAAACGAATGAAAAACTGTTTATTTTAAGTCTTCTTAAACTCTAAGTATAATTGTGTTTAAAAATTTCAAACTTTTGCTAATCTTATATAACCCATAATATAAATTATATTTTGTATTAAAAAATTTTTCAAATCCTTTTTAAGCCGATTTAGACACTATTTTTCAATACGTTTTTACTTTATTTATCTTTGAATGAATGTGAAAACAGAGAACTCAGTCCTAGATATTCATTAATAGTTGTCTTTTAAAAGCAAAAGTCAATAAGATTTGCATTTCAAATAGATTAGCATAAGATAGGCTAAATTGTATTAAATTTATATTTGCATTTTGAAAATTAATTGTGTTTTTTTAATCGCAAGTAATTTATAATTTAATATTAATAATAAAATAATTTAAAATAAGTAATATTTAATATAAGATTTAAATACTAAATAAAAATAAGTTAGTTTTTATAATGCATAACATTTTAAGCATAAGTATATAATTTATATATGAATTATAAAATATTAAGATGTTAATTAAACAAATTTAATTTGAAAATTATTGTTGTTTAAAATGATAAATTTTTAAACGAAATTTTACATATTTCTGTATCAGTAATAAAATATAACCTTAAAAACATTTCTATCTGTAGTTAATAATTTTAACAATATTTTATATGACTATTATTAAAGTTGACATTTTTATTCTACTTACTTTTATTCGCTTAAATTTAAAAAAAATAAAAATGGATTGGTTAATGAGTAAGGTCAAATACTCTTTAAGTTGTGTATTCTTAATTAAAAATTTTAAAAATTAAGTAATTTAATATTTTGTTTATTTATAAATTAGTGTAATTTTAATTAAATAAAATTAAAACTTTTTTTTTAAATTAAAATATCATTTTTTGTAATATATGTAAATAATTCTAAAAATATAAGACATATGATTTGGATAGTATTATAATAAGCGGTTAATCATAGTTAAGCAATTAATGTGCAAGTTTAGTTTATTAAATGACTAACTTATAAAACAAATAAAGAAATATTAAACTAAACTAAAAATAAATAATTAATATAAACTAATATCAATTATAACACAAAATTAATGGTCAGTTGTATTCTCAATGTGCAAGTACAATTCAAGTAATATTGATCTGTGAGTTAAATGTAATTTACCTGATCTAGCTTGATTGAGAATTCTCCTGATCTCGCTTTCTCTAACTTTAAAAATTGGCAGTTATTTTCCCCAAGCATTCAGCTGGCAAATATTGTAAGTTTATTGGCAAAAATTAGAACATTTTCTCTAAATCAATAATAAATTTGGTTTATATTGAGTTAAATTAATTAAATTAAGATAAATTCGGTTAAATTGTAACGTTTATAATATAGGTTTTTGAGCAATCTTAGAAAAAGCATCTAAATGTTTTTGAGCATTTACCTGATCTATGTTTTTAGTTAAATATTTACTAAATCAATCTTTCCTATTTTGCCTCTGGATTGCTAGACCTTCTCAATCCCTAGTTTTAGTTTAATTAAATAAATAAATAAATAGTTTTAAAAATATGATCGTGTTATTAATGTTTAATTGTGTTCACTTAGCACTTATTTGATGTGACGGACTTACAGATTCTAACTTATAGCTCTATACAGCCCTATGTCGGCCCTATTCCCGGCGGTAAAGCAACTGAACAGTGGTCCGGAAGGCCGGCTACAAATAATTAATTAGTAAATACCAAATGGAATAAAAGGGTTAATTAAATCAATAACTACTATCTCTACAACAGATTGTATAGAATCTGTATTGCGTTTACTGCACCCCAGCTGTTATTATCAGTGTTCAGATCCCAAACAAATCAATTGTTCGTTTGAAAAGCTGACGAATATTTTCAAATAATTGTTATAATTATTTCGTCAAAACATTTATTTATTGATTAACTGTAACTCATATTTGAAATACAGAACTAAATAATGATTTTTTGATTCTAAACAATGATTGACACAATTGTGATTAAAGTATAAAAACTATTTGAGATTTCATATTCGATTGAGTCTAAGTGACTAAAAAGAGACAAGTTGACACTAATCGACAGAATTGAGAATCAAACTATAGGAAAGGTAGGAATGGAGGAATGAGTCGAATGTAGCAATAGTTGCTATTTAACGCTCGAAGGAATTTCGAAAATCTAAAATATATAGACTATAGAACTCAACTCTTATTGTTTGGAAATTTATTCCACACTATTCGAGCCATTCTTCAAATAAGAATAAAGTTTTTCAAAAGTATTATTTTAAAAGTTTTTTTATTTTTATTTTCTATAATAACTGCATATTTATCAATATGTAAATATATCGAATTCTATTTTTTCTCTACTTTTTTATTAAAATAAAATTCAGCTCTCATTTGAATTTTATCAAAATAGTCTGACAATATAATCCGTACAGTTTAATACTGTTTAAAATAAAGCTTGTCAAATAAAAAGAATATGCTAAATATTTTTTAGATACTTGCAAAATTATTCAATCTAATATTTATTTTTGTGTACTTACAATGAGATACAGTTATTCGTTTACGGTTTAAAGTTTTTGATAAACATCTAAATTAATACTAAATTTAAATTTTGTTTTAAAATTTTACTCAATGTTATAATTGTAATATATTTAATTTTAATATATTAATTTATAATGTTTAATTAAAATTTTCTTAACAGACGGAAACTTTAATATTTTTATGGGTACTGTTGGCACTGATACTATTCGGCAACTGTTCGGTTCTAATTACCTTGCTGCGATCTAAAAACAGAAAAACTCGAATGAATTTTTTCATAATGCATCTAGCCATTGCAGGTAAGCTACACTTATTAAATAATATATTTTTATGACTTTACAATTTTGCTTTACTGTACAATTTATTTTTTATACAAATATATTAATAGCTTTTTTTAATTAAAACAATTGCAAAATATTTGATTAGTTAATTAAATTGTTTAAATCCAAGTTAAAATTAAAGTTTGGATTGCTATTAAAATGTTAATTATATTACAGAACTAGCTAAGCCTTCTTTCATTTAATGTCAGTAAGTTAGAGGTAAACTGGCAAACTTTTTTTTGTCAAATTTGCACTTTAACTTAATCTAGCTTAAATTAAAAAAATTAATTTTGTTCTAAAATATTTCTACACAACAAAACAAATCAACAATAATCGCCAATGCAATTATAAGAAAGACTTAAACAATTTTTTATTTTAAAACATCCTACACACTAAAAAAATTACTTTACAAACTTTATAAAAATAAAAAAATAAAAGAATTTCTATTTATTGTTTTATTATTCTTTTATTGTAGTATTAAATATAATATTAAATAGTTTACATTTGGAGAAAGTAGAAAATGGGTAAAAATAAAATTGTAAAAGTAATTCAAAAGACAAAATTATATTGGATTTAAATCAGGAATCGAGAAGAGGGAGATCAGGGAATATACGTATAATATTATTAAAACAAATAACGTGTAATGAATGGCATAACAAGTATAATGTTTAGGGATGTTGGGTATGAAAGTTAGAATATAATAAATAATGATATTGATAATTAATATCAAATTTAATAATAAAACAAGTAAATATAAAAAATGGTTTATATTTTTATATTGTATATTCAAAACTAATTAGTAATTACTGATTTCAATCAAATTTTGACGTTTAAATTACTTTCTCAACAGTTTTTTATTATTTATTTTTAGTAAAATTAATAAAGTATTATATTATATATTTATAGAACACTTATATAATTTGTAATATTTTTCTAAATGTATTAAATAATTACAATTTTTTAAACAAAACTTAAATAGCATTTTAAAAAATTAGATATTTTTCTTACATTATTTCAACTTTGCTAAACTATGAATATTTAGTAAAAGCCAAAATTTACTTATTCTACTTATAGCTTATTTTTCCATTTACCATTATATCTTGCTAGATTTTATTTTGAATATTCATATCTATAAACAAAACAAATAAATTGAATTTTTGAATTTAAACTATAAATTAGGAGAAAGTGAGTAAATAATGAATTGGAAAAAATAATTATAGATATGAGTGGAAGTAATGCAGAAATAATTTGAATTAAACGCATTTCAGTCATTGAATGAACAGAATCGCAATACCAGTGCAGCACTAATTCCAAATTATTAATGTATTCTAAAAATAAATATTTCCTAAATTTGATTTGCATTTAATAAATGAGATGTCATTGACATTATTGGATTGGATTGGATGACAGAAATGGTTGCAATTATTTATTTATTCAGTTTTCCCGTTGCGTTCTTTTTCATTAAACAAAACAATAAGAAAAGTAAAAAATAGATTAAATGTTGAGTTAAGTCGATAGACAAGTGACGTGAGTCTGACAGCAGGCCGTCTATACCGCCCGTCCATACAAACCATCCATTCTTTAGCAGTATTAGTAAACTTCATAACCTCCTGATGTCAGCCATTCCTCGATTCAATCAAATGACAAAATAAAAGATTTTTTCAAATTTATTTCAAATTCTTTCAATCACTGATAAAATTGTTTTGATGTAAGTCTTAAATAAATTTAAAAATAAATTTTTATTTTACATTATTTGCTCACATATTGTACAGTAGACTAAGCTAATCATTGAGGGCTCTATTTTTTAATTAATTAATTTTAATTTAAAATCTAAAATATTTTCAAAGCTTACGAAAGTTAATTAAGTATTAAATATTTCAGACTTTTAATTAGTAATTTATAAGGGATCAGCTAAAAATTCCCCCTGATTTTAAAAATTGGTATTTATCCTCCCTAGCATTTATTGACACAAAGGTATCTTCCTACAATTTTGCGGTCTCCTTCGGTGGCTAGCAAATTTGTTATATTTTAGGAATAAATTAAGGAATTTTCTGTAAATTAGTGCTAAATTTAGTTAAATTAATTAAAATTAGTTTAGATCCTGTTTGTTAAAAATATAACATAAATATATGAGTTTCTGAGAGTTTAAAAAAATCCTCATTCTAATCTTCTAGATTTTTGATTAATTTTTTATATCCCTTTCCTAACCCTCTCCCTGGATTGGCCAACCTTATGAATTCCTGCACTTAATTAATTTTAATCAATTTAGCTTGTATATACAAAACTATTCTGTATTTTTGCATATTAATACAATCAATGTCCAACTAATCCAAACCAAACCAAAAACTCTTTTTAATAAATCAAAATATTAAATTAAATAGATAAATAAAAATAAAAATAAGGGTATAATAAAATTGTCTATAATTTATACTGCTAATAACTTACACTATTAAAATTTTTAATTTTATTTTTGAAATTAAACTTTTTTATTTTTTCTTATTTTACATAGTTTATATAAAAAAAATAAACAAATAATAATCAAATTAACCAAAATATTTATAATAATGTTTTAGATTATTTGTTAAAAACAATTATTACTACAAATTGAATATTAAATTTTAAAAAATAAGTTTTAGCAAAATTATTATAACTCATTAACTATTATTATATAATAGGGTCAGAATTGTTTACAATTCAAAAATGTTTTATTATAACTTTTAGTAAATGAACTTGCCAAATTAAATTATTAGGACAGACAATACTAAATTTGATTATTTCAAACTCTAGTTTCTTTTTTACAAATAATGAGTATTTTATCTCTAATTTAGTCGTTTTGCAGACAAGTCGAGCAAATTCATAAAATTTGATTATTTGCTAATTTAATAATCTGGAGAATTATATTAAATAAAATTGCCAAAACTTACTTCAAATTCATTGTATTTATATTGTTTACATAATCATAATTTCTTTAATTATTTCATTTTTTAATCAGTAATTTTGTTTTGAATCTAAACCTAAATTGCATTAAATTATTTACATTCAAATCGTCGAAAATAAAATAATTTTCTGTTGAATGAGTTCATTAAACCCAAACATTTATTTGTTTTTATTATATTATTATTTTTTTGCGCATATTTTTGTCATTTAATTTGAATAAAACGTTTTAAATAAAAACAATTCTCATATTAAACGCAATAAAAATTTTTATTAAGTTTTACGAATTGGAGACTAAGACTGACGTAAAGTATAAAATAATCTAATCTTTATAAATAAGTTTTGTTCATAAGTTATATTTTATTCATTTATTTCAATTTATGCTTAAGCCTTTTTTTAAATTGTTCTAGGATACATTGACAATAAAAATGTTGACAGTAATAAAATCAAACAAATTAATAGATGGCTAAGAAATAGCACTAATTTATTATTTTTATTAAATTATTTTATGAAGTTTTTCGCCATAAATATTATTTTGAAACAAATTGGTCTTTATTTTACATTAAATTATTGCCTAACAAGTTAGACATTCATTGAGCACATCATAGACTGACCCAAAATATCATTTATATCAGAATTATATTCAAGAGTTGCTTAACTGTAAGAATAACTGCAAAACAATAATATCTAACTCTCAATACATATCAACTGAATTATGACATTCAAACAGTTTGTGAAATAAACCGAATTTATTAGTAGTTAATGCAAACTCTAAATTTGATTAATCCATTTGTTGACATTACATAATTAGCTCTTTTATTAATTCTATATTAAAAATAAAACTTCAAGTTGATTATAAATACTTTAATTTATTTATATTTTTTAAAATAAATTATTTAATTATAATTTTATTTGTTTAATAAAAACCAAATCGTTTGTAAAAATGACAGCAAATCACAGCATATTAGTTGTAACTACATTAACACACTTAAACATTAAAATATAAATTTTAGAAATTAAACAAGTTTAATTTTAAAGATAAGTTTTGATTACTATAAAATTATTCAGATAGAAAATAAGTTTAAAAATAAAGTTTTTGATAAAATCAATCTATGGATTAAGTTTGGATTAAAATATTTTTTGTAAACTTTCATCTCAACTATCAACGCAAAAAATGTTCTTGATTATAATTAAAAAGCTGCGTTTGTTAAGCATCGGAAAATTAGCTGAAATTTTACTATAATTAGTAAAATAATTATTTAAATTTTTTTAAATTAAAATAATAACTTTTTATTAAACCCTATAGTATAAGTTCTACAATAAAAGGGTTAAAATTAATTTAATGTTTAGATTCTTACTTTTTGCACAAAATTTTTGACAAATTACTTGTTAAATTTGTCATTTACTTATTAAACATATTCAAAATCTAAAATATTTTCAGAAATATGCTCATGCTTACCTTTATTCTTACCAAACGCCGCTTCTAATTTATAACCAGAGCAATCAAAAATTTTTTATATTAATTAAAATTATATTTATTTGAAGTACAGATAAATTATGAATTAAAGAAGAAACAATTAATCATTAACCTAACCCTTCTAACTGATCTAACCTTGACAAAGTCTGAGAGACTAATATAAATTAATCTGCGTTTTGATGGAAAACCATTAATCCAGTGATTGATTGCTTGATTGCAGACCTGACGGTAGGATTGGTGAATGTGGGCACAGATATAGCCTGGAAGACAACTGTCGGCTTCTATGCGGGCAATATCGCCTGCAAAGTTGTCAAATACTCACAAGTAAGTCAATTATTATTTTTTATCTTTTATTCTAATTAGTCTCAACTCATTAATAAGTCAATTATCACTTCTACTAATGGTTTTTTGCTTAGCTCTACTCTAGGCTTCGAAAAGTCATTAGTGAAACAGGAGTTAAATTTATTTGCAATTTGTTATAATTATTGTTAATTTATTAGATATATACTCTATATTACGACTGACAGACATAAACAAAAATATTATGACATAAACTAAATTATGAATAAATTATAATTAAATAACCATTTCTTAAACTAAAAGCAAATCTTTACTTTTATATATTTCTAAAAGAAAATATGACTAAAATTAAAATTAAAATTTGAAAAATTTTTATTTTTAAAAAATATTCTGAATATAAAAATATCAAAACATTTGAAATAATTAATATTAATAATTGAAGAGCATTAGAAACTTTTTAAAAGATTTATTAATCAATCACTAAACAACAATTAGTAAGTGTCATTTACTAATTAAATGTTATTTGTCATTAAAATCTAATAATCTATGTTTCGTTCAATTTTGGCAAAAAAATAAAATAAAAAGTTTAAAATTTTTTATTTTAATTTTAGCATAAAATTACAAAATTCTGACAATTCCTGTTTAATAGTCATATTTAAATAATGTTTTTAATTTAGATTAATAATAAAATTTTAAAAATTTTATGTTAAAAACTTAAAAAGTAAACACATTTAAAGTTTAATTATATTTTAGTTTAATTACATTTAAAGTGTAATTATATTTATACTAATAGCATATTCTTAATATTTGATGTTTTTGTTAATATTATTTATTATAAATTATTAAAATTTATTATCTGGTTATCCGGTTTAACTCCATTTTTTGTAATCATAAAATAATAAAATTTGTATTAAAAAAACTTAATTTCAATTATCCTAATAGTTAGCTCATGCGGGTGGCGCAGTTGTAATGCGTCCGTTCTTTAACCCTGAGTTAGTGAGTTCAAACCTCGACTGTAGTAAGAATTTTTTGAGAAAAAAAACCTAGGCGTGAGTTGAGGCAAGACGACCAAGGGCCTTACCAATGGCCGTCTACTGGTAGTGTGCGATAGCTTAATAACCACTAATCTACGTATACGGAGCGTTCAGGTGTGCTCTTAAAACTATGACACTATCCTCGTTACCATACCTAGCGGTGAAGTGATGATTCCTGGCCTCACTACGGGTTGTGCAGAAAGAAAGGCTTTGGTTTATAAGTAGTTAATAAAAAAAATCACAATTTAAAAAATAAAAACATTTAAGTTATAAAATATTTGCTATAAGTATTTTAACCTAATTTGCTTGAACTATTTGAAACCTGGATATTTTTTTAATTGTTTAATATTATAGTTTAAACTTGTTAATTAAACAGTATACATAAAAATGTTTTAAAAACTAAATAATAGTGTCTGTAATTGCATATAAATTAATATTTAATATAATTAGAAATTTTGAAATTAGAAAAAATGAGACGACAGCGGTTAGTTCGCTTGACTTTTTCAATTTTGACTAATCTTGGTTATATAAATCAATAAAACTTCAATAGATTTATGAAGCGTTTATCTAGTGTTTGCCCTTTTCAATTTTTTACATAATCTAATTCAATAATTTTTTGAAATCTATTTTATGGTAATATTAGTATTTTCCAAACTGTTTGTGTCGGCACATCCATAACAGTCTTTATAACTCAATTTCCAATCTTTTCTATTGGCTAACAATGCAGACAATATTCTTTGCATTCCATTGAATATTTCAAATAAAAGTTTGATTTTCAGTCATTTGTTTGCTTCCAATTCATTTATTTTAAATTAAATTTAGACTTTCTTTTAGTGAAAATCAGCAAAAAATAAATAAAAAGTTTGATTTTGTTTTTTAGGTTTAATATAAAAATTCTAAAATCTCAAAATTGTCTAAAAATAATCAAAAGCAATTTTTAAATAAAACAATATTTAAGTCAAAAAATTTTATATTATGTTTAAAAACTGATTTATTAAATAAAAATATTTACTAAGCTAATATTTATTATATTGTAGAATGAAATACGTTTTAACTTAAAAAGATTTAATCTTGTTAGAGTTAAGAATAAATGCATCAAATTATTTAAAATATATTTTCCAAAATTTTAGCAAACTACAATTTTGGAAAAAGTAAATATTGGCAAAAAATTGCCATCAAATAAGCAGAAGATATAAAACTAAAAATTACTTTAATTATATATTTTTAAATAAAATTAATTATAAAATTTACGCAACATTTTAATAAGTTTGGATTTAATTATTTAAAATTTTTAATTATAATTTAAATTTTTTTTAAATACTATTCTGTAAAATTTTGTTAATGCTAAATCAAATTTAAATCAAGAACAAATTTGTAATAAAAAACAAAATATTTGTTATTTATAAATATTGTAAGCATTAAAAACTTTAAATTAAAATTCTTATATTTAGGCAAAAATATTTATATTTTAAATTAAATTATATTCAATAATTAATTTAATTTATTCATACCATAATTTTACTTAAAGATGATGAATAAAATTTAATTGTAAATACTCTTTAATTTAAAACTAGAATACAAATTTAATTATAAAAATTTTTAAATATGCTAGTAAATTATAATGCAAAATATAAATAATTAAGTTTAAATGTTTAGTCTAAATAGCTTGTTGACTTTTTCAAAATAGTGTTTAAAAAATTAGATCCATTTATTAATAAAATATTAATTTTGTTTTAAAATTATAGACATATTTATAAGCATAATTTAAACATTATTATATATAAAAATTTAATATATGCAAATTTGTTACTTTAATTTGTTTTTATATAAAAAAAATTAATAAACAGAACAAATAAGTTTTTATAAGAATTTAAATTATAACAAACACATTTTATTTAAAGTTAAATTTTAAGACAATTATATAAATATAAATAGAATTATTAGTAACAATAAATCAAAACATTAATTAAAAATAAAATTTATTTTATAATTTCAAAATTAGTTTGTTGCACGCTAAAAGATAAATTACATATAAATTTTTACAAAGTATACTAAATTATATTATTGCAAGATATGTTATAAGTTATAACTTATAATAATATAAATAATAAATTATCTAGTCAGTATATTTTGCTAATTATATTATACTTATTATTAAAAATACAAAATTATTATTTTTTAATTGCTATTTTAAATATGTTTGACATTTAATTATAAAGTTTAATATTTTATTAAAATGCATTTGCTAAAAATCTCTTAAAACTCAATAAATAAATCAAAATTTATTTTAGACTTATTTTGCCTAAAGTAAAAAAATTCAATTATTTCGAGTGCTTTTAGGTAACGCTTCACATTATTTTTATCTTCTTGTTAAAGTTTATTTCAAATTATTTATAATAAATTATAATTTAAGACTATGTTTTGCAAAGTAGTCTATTTAGTTTTAATACTTTTCTAAATTAGCAATTTAAATATAATAGTAAATTTTAAATAGATAAAACATCCAAAACATATCTAATCTCTAATTTAAAATTGTATTAAATTAAATGCCAATCAGATAGAAAGCCAATCAAAAAGAGATTTTTCTAAAAATGTTAGCCAAAAATCTAAAGAATCAAGGCAGGAATTTTTTTAATACTCAAAAGCATATATAATTATGATATAATTTAATCAAAAATAACTAAATTTAAATTGGATATTGCACCAAGGAAAATGTCTCAATTTTTGCCAAAAACCCAAAATATTTTTGGGCAAATTATGAAATATAGAAGTACTATTTTGTGGATCTTCTGCTAGATGCTCTAATGCTAGAGAACATAAATGCCAATATTTAAAATCAGGAAAAATTTTAACCTAATACCTTCCATCCAATTTTAATGCAAATTAAACTAAACTAAATCTTATAAATGTTTTACATGTTTTTTTAGAAACATTTTTAATAACTATTATTATTATTAGGTTAAATAAAACTTTTAAATAAAACTTTTTGTAATAATAAAATATAAATTCAAAAAGTGTATTCAAACGTGAGATGAATTGGATTTAATTATTTTTTCAACCAAAAAATTGTTGTTTAATTTGATTTATATGTTTAAAACCGATCTTGGTTTAAGATTGAGCATATGTTATTTTATTTATAATTTTTTAAATTTTAAATTATTTTAACAAGGGTTGGTCAAGATTGACCAAGTCAGATGGTATAAATAAGGGTAAAATAGCAAATTTATGCCAAAAACTTTGGGAAGAAGTATATAAAAAAAATATAAAGGCGTGGTATTTACATTTCTAAACTCAAGAGGGTATACGTTAAATTTTTAAAATTAGAAATGTTTTAATTATACTCCTCCTTCTCCTAAATACAATTTGAATTTTAATATAAATTTAAATAAAGTTTTCAGATTTATCTAGGTTAGACTAGTTGCTATTGTTTTTAAATTGTATGTTTTTAAATAATTATTAATTAAAGTCATTTCTAATTAAGATTTATCAGTGTTTTTTAATAATTAAATTTGAAATGTTAAATTTAATATTAATTTAAGACAAGAATTTGCTGCATGTTGCATTAATCGTAATGTTAAAGCTTATTCGATAAAAGTGTTTATAGACTTTCATCTAATATAAACTTAATAAGCAAAACTTTATAATCCAATTGAATAGGTTTTGGTAACGTATTCGTCGACTTATGTCTTGGTCTCACTGAGTATCGATCGATACGATGCGATCACACATCCGCTCAACTTTACAGGAAGTTGTAAGCAAGCTTATATTTTTTTATTTGTTTTAATTTTAACAAATTTAATTAAGAATAGAAACTGTGTTGTTTTAAAAATTTTAAAACAATTAAACTAGATATAATAAACTCTAAATAATTAAAACTAAACAACAATAAAATCTTAGCTTTTCTTATACTAAATGTATTTTTAATGAAAATATTTTCTCAAATTCTAAAAATATTTTTATTTTCAAATGTTGCAAAACCGTAGTTAAAGAATTGCAAACAATTTAATATTTATATAAAAAGCAATTTTATTTTTATTGCTTTATATTTTAAATGTCAAAGAAATAAAAGAAAATATTTTAATTAAAAAAAAATATTCGTACTATAATTTAAATTATAAATTGTACACAGATTATAATTTGAAAATTACTCAATCTGGTTATTATATTTAATGAATTAAAGTTAACTTTTAAAATTAATACTATAGTGAATAAGAAAAACAAATTTAGAAAATCTTTATTAATTTCTTATGCAAATAAAAATAATTTAAAATTTTATTATATTTTTTGTTTATTCAGATTATGTCTAAAATATTCTAATAATAATAATAATAATAACAATAGATATTATATTTAATATAAAATTGTAGTTTAATACAGTGATAAATAAAGTAATAAAAATAATAATAAGTGAAAGCTAATTTAAAAATAGAAAATTTGTTTTTTGAATATTAAATTGCATGGAATCTGTTGTAAATTATTTTAGAATTAAGTTTTTACTAATAAATTATATAATTGTATTAAAGTTAAATTAAATATTTGATTTAAATAAACAAAAATTCTAAACAAATATATATTTAATATACTCTATACTTAATATACTATATATTTAATATACTATATGTATGTATGTGTGTGTGTGTATAGGGAGAAGGGCACGAATACTGGTGATGAGTGCCTGGGCGCTGAGTGCTGTCTTCTCGATTCCGGCCATATTCCTGAATAAGGAGGCTATGATTGAGGGCCAACCCCAGTGTTGGATAGACTTAGAGCAATGGCAGTGGAAAACGTATATATCGTTAGTCGCGGTTTCGCTTTTCTTCTTTCCGGCGGTCATTATATCGCTCTGTTATTCGATTATTGTTCACACGATTTGGGCCAAAAGCAAAACTATGACATTTCCCAAGAGTAGTGGCCATAAATCAAAAGACAAAAACAAAGCCAATTCGGAGTCGAACCACAAAAAACATTCAGGTTTGTTATCGACTCAATTACGCATTGATAACTTATTATATAAATCAAAAACAAATAAATAAACGCTTTTATGATTTGATTTACTTTGAATTTATAGAGAATAGCAAAGAATCTCAAAGTAAATACGCAGACAATGACAATGATTTCAAGCGGGCGAGTTCCCGGGGCATCATACCCAAAGCCAAGATTAAAACCGTCAAGATGACATTTGTTATTGTGTTTGGTAAGTGAGACTAAATCGTATTAAACTTATCTCTGTTTTGCTAAAACATATCAATTTGTTGATCAGATTCGAAAAAAGAGTCAAAAATATAAATCGGATTAAATTCTTTGAACCAAATTTCAGTTTAATTATAATTTATGAATGAATGCTCTGTTAGACTCAATTGCAAATTATTTTTGTATAAAATTACAAAACTTTTAAATCCATTATCTTTTTTAAAAAAAAAGTTTAGAAAAATACTGATAATTATTGCCTAAATATAGTATTCATATTGTGTTGGAGTCCGTACTTTGTATGGGATTTGTTGCAAGTCTGGGGAGGAATACCCGTTAGTCAGACAACGATCGCAATCTCGACATTCATCCAAAGTCTAGCGCCACTCAATTCTGCGGCTAATCCTCTCATCTATTTCTTATTTTCTACACATTTTTGTCGTAATATTAGGTATGAATCAAATTCTATTATTAACTACTTTTTCTATTGCCATACTTTATGTCATTAATCTAATAAATAAGTTATAATTTACTTTATATTATGCTTTTAATAAATTGATAGCATGTAGCATGTCAATATCTGTCTAAGCTTTAACTGGAGTTAATTAGGGATTCAGAAAAGAAGACCAGCCAATTTTTAAATTGGCATTTATTTCCTAGATATTCAGTCAGCAATAAAGATATTATTTTTTTTAATTCAAAAATAAACATGAGTTTTATTATAAAACAAAATACATAGTTTATAGCTAGGGTTTGTTTTATAGCAAAGCCTTGTGATTTCCAAACTGCCAAGATCTTTAAAGTTTTTAGCAAACATTTTCATAAATTGGAGCTAGATTCAGTTTAAATTTAGTTTAAGTTGGATTAAATCTCAAACATAATTGTTCAAACATTATTATATATTTTAATCTTTTTTAGAATATTAAGTGTATTATCATGCCCTGATTTCCCTGTTGGGTTTTAGCTATTTTTTTAATCTGTCCCTGGACTCCCTTCCTTAATCGGCCAACTTTCTGAATCTCTGGTTTTAATTAAAGATTTAATTTAAATTATTATATATTAATATACAGTATATAGATGTATGTCTTTGAACAAACATTATTCACAAAATTTTATCTAAAATATATTAATTTGATTAAATAATTGTTTAAATACTGTAAATACGTATATATGAACAGACGCTTCAGTCTTTGCCGGGTTTTGCGTCAGATCTGTGGTCTAACGCCTCGTCCGACCCGTGAAAGTGCTTCTAAACGACTCGATTACAATACAATCAATTCAACGGCAACTCATTCATCATCGAGGTATTCATTAATTTGATACTGATCAATTCAATAAATTAACTATTTATACAGATATAGTTTATTAATATAATCTTGATAAAGTTAGCATAAAATTAACATAAGATTAAACAATACATTAATTGAAATAAAACTAATAAAACGTTTCGATTGCCAACAGAACCCAAAGATTTTCGATGACATCAAAGTGTTCGCCGAAGTGTCCGCAAAGCTCTTCCGTCAAACAGACTCTTGTCATACGAGATGCCAACCGAACGCAGATTCAGAAACAAAACTCAAATGAACTCAAACTCATTGATTGCTCGAATTCGGTCGTTTGAGACGCGATTCGACAATAATTCGATTAATTATTTTCTGATATTGTTTTTCACTAAAAAATGTTTAATTAAAAATCACTAAAAAGTAAATACATTTCGAATCAATGTTTGTATTAGTTTTTTGGAGTTCATGTAAACGCTGTAAATAATTGTAATTTTAATGTAAATTAAATTTCTTTATTTTTTGGTTTGTTATAAACATTAAAGTTAGT
>JAQFXP010001779.1:0-17663 GCA_034693685.1 Belba bartosi
CAGGAGAGAGAGAGAGAGAGAGCAGGAGAGAGAGAGAGAGAGCAGGAGAGAGAGAGAGCAGGAGAGAGAGAGAGAGAGAGCCGGAGGGAGAGCATGAGAGTAGGATTTAGCGATTGAAAGTAATTTATAAAGTGATTGAGTGACTGCCGTTTATTTATTTGTTTATTTTGAAATTTCTTCATTTATATTCAAAGTCATAACTGTCTCAAATCTATGAACGTATGAAAAAAATAAGCATTGACAACTTATATCTAAATTGATTAATTTTCTAACCAGTTGTTCAATCATACTATCAATTATTTTGGATTCTGGAGTTATTTTACTCAAAATTTGAAAAATTGGCAACAGTTCAATATCTGAATGGACTGTTAACTTACGAACATTGCATAATGACTGCAGTCATAGACTAATTGAGCATAAATTGAAAATAAACTAAATATACAAAATCTATACATTTTATAAATAAAATCTCTCTTGTCAGAACAATTTAGATGTCACAAACAAATGACAATAAGGTACAATAATTTACATTAACTATATATTCTGTTTTATATCCATTCTTTAGCCCTAATAAGTAATTGCAAAAACAGAACAATTGACTAGAATTCTGATTCAGATATAAATAACTTAATATAATGAGTTGTCATTGAATGCGACAAACAGTGTATTAATGAGTAGCGCAACAGCACAATAACCCATAAGTTCTTATACAGTGTATAGTTTTTACGGTTAATACAAATTTACGAAAAACCGAATAGACTGAACATGATTCTTTTAAAACCGAAGATAATCCTCTAATTTTTTTAATTGTCAGCGCAACTAGAAATTGAAAATAAATTTTTAAAATTAAAATTTAACTTAAATTGAGCATAGATTTAGTTTAAATTTGATTAATTAATTAAATTAAGTTTAAATCCGGTTTGAATTTAGACAAATTGGGTAAAAATTTATTATAAATATATGGGTGTTTAAAAAACCCTCCCCTAGGTTTTTGGCCAAATTTTTGGAAAAAAATCTCTCTCCCAAACCCCGCTTAAATCGGCCGACCGTATGAATCTCTGCTCTAAACATACTATGAAATGCAATACAGAATTGAATTAATCTTCTTTATACAATTAACATTAATATATTCTAAATATATGATAGAATATGATTGAAATTAGAAATAAATTATTGTTTTGATTAAATCACTCTAAAAAATATTTTACTAATAAGAAAAATCAAAATATTTTATTTTTCAGATATTTTCAGAAAAAGTGTATTAAGTTATTTTAAAATAAACAAGTACTGATTTAGTTTAACAAGCAATTTAATGTTATTATTAATTTAAAATTATTATTATTTTTTAACAGAATTCGTAACCGTATTAATGGCACCGAAATAATTACCAGTCAAAGCAATTGTTTTAAGCAAGACAATATTTAGTATTTTTAATAACCAAAAGTGCCATTTCTTCATTATAATCGACTTTTTGTCTGTAAATATAAACTATTCTATAATGAAATAATCGCCGAATAATATCATAATCGTTGGACCACTTATTCTCAACCGTCCATAAGTTCAGCCATTCATGACATATAAATTTACCATTTGTTGAAATTTCAAACAAATTGTTTCAAAAATCAAATAATTGTTAGATTTTATATCTGAAAAAATTAAATAAATACACATCAATTCAAAAGTGCCTTTTGTGGAAATTGTATTCTTCTTAAGAGTAAACATTAAAACAACAGAAAAATAATTTTAATATTAGTAATTAATTTGTTGATCAGCCAAAGAGCTAATTATTGATATTATGTACAATGATATAGCACTACTTTTAAAGCAGAAAAGCATAAGTGTATATATATTAAATATATAATGTATATGTAATTTAAAAACTTAAATTTTGCTTTTAATCTTGATTATTTTTTTTGTCCACCAATTTATGCAAATTAAAGTCTTTTGAAACTAAATACGACATTATTGACGGAAAGATTGTATTGTAAACATCTATTTAAACAAGTTTTAATTGTTTAAAGCTGAAAATTGTAAGTTTGTGTTTTCAAATTATAATTTGTGCTGCATAATAAAAATTATAAACAATATTATAAACAATGACATAATTTTTAACTTGGATATAATAAAAAACTACTTAACTTTTCAAAATCTTTTTCACACTTCTTACCCAACGTTTCAAATTTTAAAAATAATTTAAACACTTAAATAGTAAATTTGTAATTAGAATTAACCAATGGTGGGACTATAGCTAAATACCTCAATTAACTTTAAATTTGGCAATGTCACCCTGAGTTCTGATCAAGAAACCAAACATCCTTAATGTCTTATGTTTTACATTTTCTTTTTGGATAAACTTCTCCTTGTACAAAATAGGAGTATCTAAACAGAAGAAATAGGAGAATTTCAATCAAATCAGAGATCGTCACTTGCACCGTGAGGTTTGGTAACGATGGTTAGACCAACAGTTTTAAGAGCACACGCCTGAAGGCTCAGTAATATAAGTACTGTAGTTTGTGATTAACTGCTCGTATATTACAGATAGACGACATTCGGTTTGACTATTGATTGGTCTTCTCGTCCCCACCAGTCTATTTAGACTTTTGAAAAATAGAGTAACGAAACTAATTTAGATTTAAACCAGGAATTAAGAAGAAGAAATCATTTACACCCCCTCCCTAATTTAAAAATTGGCATTTACCCCTTCCTAGCATTTACCCCTATAATTTGCCGCAAATTAGGGCAAAAAATGGTCTGGTAGTTTTTTATTTTTACGGCCAAAATTAGAAAATTTTCCCTAAATTAGTACTAAATCCAGTTTAAATTGCTACAATTGAATAATACCGGTTAATATTTTCCAAAATACTGTAAAAATCTTTTAGTGTATAAAATTTTTGCTCATGTCTTGATTTCCCTTCATCGTGAAGCTTTATTATTTTATGCCCATAAAGATAAATAGAATTCCATTATTTGAGTCATTCTTAAGCGGGACTAACTGTACTTGTCTTTCGTATCTTTTAGAAATAAATCTATTTAAGCAAAAAAAAATAATAAAAAATTGTTAACCAAACAAGTTGTACTTTTAGCTTAATTACTACACAAATTGCTAGTTGTTTTTAATAAATTCTTTTTGAAATATATTATGATGCAGATACCAAATTTTGATATTGATGCATCTAGCATGAGCAGCAATAACTTGTTAGAGTATTTAATCGGTACAATAGTTTATTTTCATCAAAATAAATATTCTCCTGTTTTGTCTACAGTAAAAACAATTGATTTTCACATTAAAAGAATAGACATTTTCCCACATAATAAAACACTAAATGAATATCTATGTCATATGAAAACACAATAAATATAATTTCAAATAAACTTTAATTCAAACAAATTATTGGATAAACAAAAACCTTATTTAAGATCAAAGGCAAAAACTTTGCTGTTTTACAGATATGTCGCTTACTTTCTGTGTGCAATGTATATCTCGAGCAAAATATATAATTTGGTTATAATTAGCTAAAACTATAGTTAGTATTGATTAGTGATGTGCACCGGCATATACATAGATCAGTGCATATAAGTGTTTAATTACAAGTTAACCGATATTTTTATTTTAATTATATATATTTTTTACGCATTGGTTTAATAAACATTTAAAGCTCAGGCTTTTCGACTATACCGAGTATATTAAAGGTAGAAAGCCAAAAGCCAGGGGCTCGGGCTCTATGTATTGTGAGCCTCGGCTCTCAAATTTCTGACCGAAACACATCACTAATTATGATATTCTTATAGTTTTACTAAAAATTTAAGTAAAATTAAAGTTTTTAAAAAATTCAACAATTATATTGATTTTAAAATTAAGTCAAACCAAAATTATAATTGTAATTAAAAGTTTACACAAATATCATAACAATTTGTAGAAATCATTTGTAAACTTAAGTTTAATAATTAAAATTAAATTGAGAATAAAATTAATTAATGTTATTATATATTTATATTAAAAAGTAATTAATTGTAAGCGAATTCAGTTAGTCATTTCAAATACAGTAAATAAAAAAACCAAATCTTATACTCATTTTGTGAGACATTAATTGAAATTATTTTTCATTTTGATATAAACAGTGAAAAACTAATTCAAATAATAATTTTCATAATTATATTGATTTAGTGGTCGAGTGAGAGCATCGCTACCTATTCTGTGAACTTAATGTCCGATTGAAGCCTTTGGTACCGTCGGGTGCAATGGGCAACCGAATGATCGGAACGTTGTTCGTGTCATTAAAGCCTAATTTAGTTAATCTGTTTTCTGGTGATAATGCGTTACAAGAATTAGTTTCAGTACTACTCCTAACAGGACTACTGCCCGAAACGGATGAGATTTGACTCGAATTGTGAGTCTGGTCGGGCGCCGAATCCTTAAAGATCCTGAGCCGAGCCCTCGCATACTCTGCTTCTCTCTCTTCATACGTCTTGTTATTCGATTGGCTTTTATTGGCATTCAATGACTTCCTATCGTTTGACACACTTTTGTCTAAACAGTCTTTGTTTGGGTTTCGCTTCAGAATGCGGACCTGAGGTACGTATTGTGTTCGGGTGTTGTCCTCTAGAATTATCTGACCGCTATTGCTCGGCTCGATTGCACAGTTAGCCGACGGGTCGGTCGGTCGCGGACTCGGCGTCACATTCGTCGGTCTTTTAAGAATTTTGATTGAATTGCAATTATCGGTAACTCTATTATTGCAACCAATCAAAGGCCAGGCCGTCTCGTCGGCCCAACTCTGGACACAAGAGCCGCCACTTTCTGTGTCTACGGGTCTGGTGATCGTCGAAGCGGTTCTCATCTCTTCTTTCTTCTCATTTAACTTCAATTCAACCAATTTTTTGTCCAAAACCTAACAATTAATTCAAAAACAATTAATTAATGACAAAACGGTTGAATCGAGTCAAGACTTACGCCATTCTCATCAATCATGTCTTCCCACGAGTCCAGCACTTCGTCTGCCATTCAAACGATTAATTAATTAAATAATAAAAACATCAAAACATCAAAACATCTAAACATCCAAAAACCGATTCATAACAATAATAATGACATCATTTGTGATATCATTGAAAAACAATTTCAAAAATATTTTTCAAAATAGGTTTCGAAAATATATTCAATTAAAGTGAGTATTGATTTAAAAAATTAAAAATAAATTAACCGAATATTCAATCAATAATACACTAAAAGAAACATTTTATGTGTTTTTGATTTGAAAAATATTTATTAATTAAATGAATTTGAATGAAATGTTGAGATGAATGGCAAATATAAATTTTATATTAATAGTGTTTACAAAGTGTTCAAGGTGGACGATTAACTCACTCATATACACAAACCTCGTCCGCTATTATCTTAATTTTCTGTTTACCTCAAATAAGTTACTATTTTATAATATATTTTATCACTCATTTTCTTCTTCTGATTGTTGACGTTACTTATGAATACTATTTACTACAGTTAGCTAAAATAATCAGTGATCACTTTAAATGCGTCACCATGTACACTTTCTTGACTAAATTAAACTACTGTAACAGTATATACTGTATTTTAGCAACGCATACATTGTAAATTTAATAATGGTATTAAATATATATCTAAAAATGTTTAAAATACACTTCAATGCACTTAAACTATGTTTTTTTAATTCATTAAAAGTTAATTGAATTGAAAAGCATATTACAGTAAGTGCCAGTATAATTAACACCCATTATAATGAATTCTCCATTAACATCTTTAACAAATGTATTACAAAAATAATCGAGTTTAGAGAACAATTCGGTATAATGAACAGTTTTTGAAACAAATTTCAATCCATTATATTGGCACTTACTAGTTAGTTAGCTGCAATAATTTCTTAAAATTACGTTTCTTATGGTCATAATTAACAATTGCAACAATTTTAGTTCAACTTATTAATAAATAGTAAGATTAAGTTTAAGATTTACGAATTGGATAATCTTATTATGATTGTAATAATAAATAGATAATGAGAGAAACGACTATAAGTTTTAATATTAATAATATTTAGGTAAATGCAGCCCAACTATAGTATGACAAGTTGTCATTGATTGTCAACTGATTGGTTCAAACTTTGAATAACTATTTGGGATTGAATGGATTGAACGGATTGACTCACTTACTCACTGACACTCTGACAGTCTGTGAACTCAGATTTGGTTTTCGATTGATTAGGTCATAGACTACATACTATTAATACGTTTAAGTGATTGCTTTGAGTCTGAAGTTTGAACTGAAGAAAGCGATGGCAGAGAAGAGTAAAACCAAAACAATTAAACAGATCTACTCATTGAGAGTGAATCAGGTTTTGCTTCACTTTTATTGTTTTAAATAAAAAACTATTGAATTAATAATATTATTCTTAGACTTAATACTAACCAAATGTTTAATACTAACCAATAGATTGACGCAAAATCATTGGACAATGAATTGTATTCTTGGATCGAATCAAAACTAAATGATTTTGAGGTAAAAGTGTTTGAATTGGTTTGGATTTTGAAAATTGTTTAACTATTTCTAAAAATTGATTATTTGTGCAATAGATAGAAAATTTGCGTCAATTAAGTCCCGAATTGTTTGCTTTCATCAAATGTTACATTTGGTTCAACACTATTAAGACAAATGATATATCGATTGGACAGTCATTAATGCAATTAAAATATTATGATTTGAGTGAAAGTAATGCAATTAAAAACGGTTTGAATCGATGGCAAACTTATGGAATAGTTTGGACGCAAATAGTGTTTCCGTATATTAAGCAAAGGATGAACTCATTTATGATAAACCAAAACATTAGAAATGGTATTGAAATGTCTGAAAATGTTTACAAAACAATAGATTTTGTCAATTCATTGATGTTTTTATATTACGGAAGATATCGTTCGCTTTGGGAACGACTACTCAAATTAGGGACGGGTTTGCAGTCCGTCCGACAAAATAGCACTAATAGTGAGCTTTACTTCGAAATCATGAATAGAGAGCTCTTATGGCATACTTTTGCAGAGTTTCTCACATTTGTGTTGCCGTTACTTAACTTTTATCGAATCAAAAACACTTTTCGACAATATCTCCGAATTTATGCTTTCGGTTCGGATCTCAATAATAGACAATCGAATGTCGAACAGAGAGACTCTAATGATCTGAAAAGTTGCCTCATTTGTCATAACTGGCCTATCAATGGACATGAGATCGGTTGCAGACATGTCTTCTGCTATTACTGCTTAATGTCTCACTTTTTGTCCGATAGATTCAATGGATTCACTTGTGATGACTGTTTTTATAAAGTTGATTCAATTGAGTCCATCAAAAAAGTTAAACTATTTATCAATTAATTTAGTTATGAATTAGATTTATATTATTATCAATTCAATGGCAGGCGATAAAGAAGTCTTAAGACTGGTTATCAATCTATATCTTAAAGTACCAAATTTACAGTTGTATATAAATAGAGTAAAATAACTTTTTGACAATTTTGTTTGATAAATAATTTACATATCAATATCACTTTCTTCATCAGTGATCACTATACGTATACAACTTCATACAATACATATGATTTGTTTTTATCAGCATTTTATTATAAGCCTTTGTATGCTATTTCAAATTTAAAGCTAAGGCTTCTCTCATCGGTGCCGATGTTATTATAAATTCAACTATCATAACCCACTATCAGACCTGGACTTGGGACCAAAAATTAAGGCATAAAACCGAGAGAGGGATCAAATTGAGGCATAATTTGCATTAACTTCTATTAGAGTTTGTCTTCTATTAGAGTTGAAATATAATTTTCAGAGAACTCATGAATTCCAAAACTCATAGTTGACTGGATCGCAGAATTGAAACAATCAAAATATTAGAAATACATATTTATACATGTTACTTATGTTTCGAAACTATATTATAATTTAAACAATGCATTGTAAATTACAATTTGTAATTAATAATTAAATTTATTGATTATTTGCTACAACAACGCCATCTAATAATTTATAAAATATGATGAGAATAATTGATTTTATACAGTATATCATTGTACAGTATATTTTTATAATGATATTTAAACAAGTTTATCTGTGATTTATTAAATTATTATACACTGCTCTCATTAGTGAATTACGTCTGATAATTTTAGGACAAAATAAGAATGTTATCTTGGGTAAAAAGGTTAAATGATCAAGATCATGAGAAACTTAAATTTGTTTGCTATTTATTTTATAAGATTTAATAACGAAATTTAGATAAATTAGTTTTCGATAAGTTGATAATTGCAACGAATTTTATTATTAAATTTAAGAAAACTTAACCTACCTTGTTTTACATGAATGAATATTATAAAATAACATGTTTATACACTGTAATTTACTTTTAATTATTAATTAAATAAAACTATCGAGTCTTCTAAATAAACTGAGCTTTATAAACTATCTTGGTTATTAACATTTATTTAAAAAATAAGTCTAAAGAATACAAAGTGTCTTTCACACTTGGTACAATCTTAACATTTATTCAAAACATTTAAATAAATTTATTATTTGGAAATTATAATTTATTAGTTTAAAAATTTAAGTTTTTACTATGAATTTAAAATATCTATTATTTTTATTACTCCTAAAGATATTTTACTTAATAAACTGTATATAATTGTTTCAAACTTGTTTATTACGTAATAAAAGTAATTGACTTATTTTCCTTACCAAGAATTATTTTCTAAACTATAACGTATTTCGTTCCATAGTATACACAAATTCTAATTTTTAAAACGGAAGGAGTTTGGGGTGTGTCTTGTAAGCTTGATGGGCGTGGCATATATTTTTGAAAAGCTTAAAAGTTTATACCGTATATTGATATATCAAGGTGTTATGAAAAAATTTTGTTTAAAAACTCAATCAACTGTTCGCAAAGACTATCAAAACTAAACTGGGCTAGCTATTCACCTAGCTTAGTTTTGTAAACTTTTAGCTTTAGTACAAAAAAAAATAGTATTAATGATTGGAATTTTAGTGAATCAGAGCTTAAACAAAAATATTAAGAATTATAGCTCTGATTAATATTCTAAACAATTGACAATTTCAGCTTAATTTATATTTAAATAATTATATTTCGAGCTTAGCTTCAACTCACAATTACTATAACTTAAAAACATGTTTAGACAAATTTTCATTAAGTTAAGTTGCGACGATTAGTTGCGCCGGGGTATATTGGCATGCTGTTAAAAGTGCAAAATTAACCAACACTTTTTAAATGTTTTTAACATTAATGTAGAGCATTAAAAATTTTAAATGTCTTGATTAAATGATAGCAGGCGTTTGATAATTTATTTCTTGCTTATATCAAAATAATAAATATTTTAAAATATAATCATTAAAGATATTACAACATCATATTTGAATTTGTTTTACTCAAAAATGGTTGAAATATTGTTAATTTTTTGTAACTAATATTATTAATAATAGTTATTTTTTCAATTTAATAATTGTATTTAAAGTTGTGCTATTTTTAAACTTCTATAACAAAATTATTTTTAAAATATAATTTTGTATACCTCACTATATATCGGCATTGCCAATAACACCATAAGGGTTTTTATAATTATGATCAAACTCACTTATAAGAGCATGCAAGTGTATGCGCGGGAATACGGTAGCATTCAAAGGGACAAATTAATCCTTTATTTTGGTTATTGTCTTAGGGATGAGCAATGAAGGGGAATTTGAGAGATTAAGAAATACTTATTTGTTTTATATTGTTATTGAATTTTTATCTATTGATAAGAAAAGAACTATTGTATGCGAAACAACTAAAACTCTTAACTGTCCCTTCATTGCTCATCCCTAGTATAATTACTAAAATAAAGAAATAATTTGTTATTTCAAATAACTTATTTGTCCCCTTAAATGCTATCACCTTAACTTTTGAGCTGACCAGTGAGGACACTTTCTTAATCTCAGTCATTTGATTGCTAGATAAAATTATTAAAAAATAATTATTGTCTTTTTTCGTATTTTGTCTTTATTGGACAATGTAACTATTGTTTAATAATAAATTATTTGCAAAATTCATAATTGTCGCATATTATTATTATTACTATTAAAATTGATTAAATAAATATCAATATTTGTAATTGATACATTACAGTATGCATAATAGTTAACCCGGAATTAAATGTGTTAATAGGTGTAAAAGTGAAGCGTTGCCGACACTGTAGAATCAGTATTAGTTAAGTTAGTGAAACGCGTAGATGTCGTTGTAATGGCAATTGAAGCCCACATTGAGCCCCACATTGAGGCATACATTGAGGCACACATTGAGGCACACATTGAGCCACATTGCCTCTGAGAGAGGGAGGCATGGAGAGGGTTTGGTGAGGGTTTGGAGAGGGTTTGGAGATTGTATAGGAGAGGGAGTGTGGAGAGGTTGTGAGCAGTCGTAGAGTGGGTAGCGATCGTACAGTTGTGTGCAATCGGTTGTAGTTTATGTTAGGTTTGGCTGCATTTGCGCTCAACTGACGCCATATCCGGTATGGCCTCCACTTACCCGACAATAATAATAAATTTAATTTGAATTAATAATAACGACGACATCGAGACTACTAAATAAGTTTCGCCGAAATATTGACTTAATTTTGTGATCAAAGACGAAGAACAGAAATAGAGACGAAGAGGACTTAAAAGTGACCCAATTATGAGGTATTTGGCCTTAAGAGCAGACGGACTCGATTTGATTGCATTGCAATCGACGCGACATTCCTTTGACTCACTTTTCACTCCAATTGTTGTTTATATTATCTATTGATTACTCTTTACTTCTTTACGCGACTCTTGTATTGGGCAGTGAGTGGAAGGAAGTAGTGATTGGATTAGTTGTATACATGTCTGCTCTCAGAGTCAGAGATCTGATCCATTGATTAGCCGATAAGTAATGAATAATAATTAGTAGTTTGGAAGGAATGGCAGATATTGTGCTATATTTGCAATACTATTAGCGATAATATTAGTCTTAATGTTTACTCGGATGACAATGACCTCATAGTCAGACAATTGGGTAAAGCTTTAGCAGAAAAACTAGAAATGAGACAATGTTTGGAAGAATCGCTAAGTATTTGATTGAAGTATTGATGATTTGGTTGAGTCTCAGCTCTCAGTCAGTCTTATCGCTCATATCTGCAAATTGTGTGTCGACTGTGTGTTGAGTCGTCGTTACCTTTGGTTGATCTTCAAGTTTTCGGTCAATGCTACCAATACTACCAATGCTACCATTCCTACCAGTGCTACCAAAGCAGGGGTTTATGACCTCATCTGACGCTCATTCTCTGCTCACATATTGAGACAACTATTTGACTATTTCTTCGCTCAAAACTCAACTTTAATTGAATTTTGGGCTTATTTTGCAAAATGTGATTAATTTATAGTTTTTTAAATTTTGATTTCAGTTCAAACCCGAGAGGATCGGTGCCGACAGAAAACCACTCGCGACCAGACCACAGGATCACCTACTCTACCGTATGTTATGCCATGTGACTCACTTTGGGTTTGATTTTAATTTAATTTAATTTGTTTTGTTTTGTTTGTTTGTTTGTTTGCTGCCCCGTTAGGCGGCCCGGCCTAGAATACCCCAGCAACACCAAACACATGACGGTGTTCTAGGAAAAGCACATCCCAGTGCTAATTCTGTTCAACAGGTGGTCTTAACACAGAACCTCGCGTCGCAGGTGTCGAATGTAAACCCTGCCGGTGCGCAAATGCCTACTCCAGCCGTTCCAAACTCTGGCACTAATCTGCAAGTTCTCAACACTAATCTGGTGACTCAAGTGATGCCCCAACCCGGCCCTCGTTTTAACCAACCTTTCCATCAGCACCAGAGACCACCACAACAGAGACCTCAACCACAGAGACCACTGTTGAGCCATAGATCGCAAAACCCTGTGCCTACTAGTGTCCCACAGGCTGTGCAGCAACAGCCACAACAACCGCCACAACAAGTCAATCACATGTCACACCCGGCGCCCCATCAGCACTACTATATGGTTGCGCAGCCGACGCATCACCTTCAGTCACTACCGAACCAACTCTTGAATACACAACTGACTCATTCCGTAAGTTTGTCCATAACTGGTACTAACTCTCTAACTCACTCTCACTCTGTTCTCTCGTACCCCTCATTGTACTACTCATAGTATGCACAACAGACCCGAAACATGCAACAGGGAATACATCCATACTATGCCATACCTTTCCAACAACAGCAGACATTCAGTGCCCAACAGCACAATATGTCGTATCCGTATCAGAGTTAGTATTCATTGATTTGATTTTATCTGAGATTGAGATCGAGGACAGGACTAACCTATCTGTGCTATTTAGTGTATCAGCAGCAGACGCACTACCCGGCCCACCCCCAACCAACCGCTCAAATGATGTCGTCGCAGATGCATCAGAATAGAGGGGCACAGGTTGCAGCGCCTGTGATACAAGCGGCGCCGCCACAAATGCCGGTGCAGATGCAGGCGCCGAACAACATCGAAGTGAGTGATTCGACTCCAATGCCGACTCAAAAGCCAATTCAAAAACGTGCGAAACAAATGGCCCTCTTGTGTGACCCCAACACCGGCAAAGAGTTAAATATTGAGGAGTTGGCTAAAGAAGACGTATCTAAAAAGCAAACTCCCGTTTTCCGAACCAATGAGTCATATACCGGAGCTTCCAGTCTTCAAAACGCCTCATCTACGGTCTGTCTTGTCTTATCATGTTTTGCATGTATTCTCATTTGATTGTATTAATTGATTAATTGTTATACACCTACTTATAGTCACCTCCGAAGTCGAATCCACTCGACATAGGAGTGCAGTTCGCGACCAAAGTGGCGATCGCGGCCACCGAACCCAGTGTCGGCTCAACCACTGCTAATGCGAACGAATCGCTTAATTCGAACATTGAATCAAAATTAGACGAATCGGTAGCTATTAGTAAACTGACTATAAGTGAATCCTTAAGTGAAACAAACGATAAAATTAGTGATATTTGTGAGCATTCGGTTGAAGAGGACAACAGTTTAGTGATTAATACGAATTCGACGAATAGTGCTTCAAATAGTAATTTTGATATTGATTATGAAAATGACTTAAAGCTATTAAATAAGAGTTCGGCTCAAAATTGTTTGGAAACTAATAGTCAATTGAATGTTGAGAAGAGTTCGGCTCAAGAAGTGCACGAAATCACCGAAAACGGAGACTTAACTGATTCGTGCAATCAATCGATGGAAGAAAAAGAGGAATCAATACCAGAATTAGGTTTGAATTGAATTGAATTGAATTAAATCAAATTAAATTAATTTAAATTAAATTTTTTATTAGCATTTGATAATAGATAATATGTTTTAATTGAGTAATGTTTTGATATAATCTGTGAATCGGAAGTAAAGTTTTACTAATGTTTTGTCTTAGTGTTGGCTACAAAAGAAAGGCTGAATTTTTGCAATTTTACATGTGTTGACGTAATTAGCATTACTATATTTAGCAACTTTTGGGTTCCACTACCACTAACTACTGTACTAACGCTACAGTAGAGCCTCTGCTTCTGCTTCTCCACTCAATTTTTAGTTGACATGCATTCGCTTTAACCGCTTTCCTAATCAGTTATACTTGTGATGAGTCTAAGAAAAAATGTATTTAAAGGCAAATAATTTAATGAATTGAAGCGTTTAATGTGTTGAACACAATTGCCATAACCCAGTGATGGCTAGTTATTCGCCAAAACCACCCAAATATCATCAGGAAAAGCATCATAAAAGGAAAGTTCGCAACAAAATCAACTCAGGTTTGCCTTAAGAATTATAGCGAATTTTCGATTCAATTCACAGATAATATTAATATATTTTATCTCTAAAATGTCTTAACATATGCGCAAATTTCCGCAATATATCACACATTTTGCTAAATATAACAAACATTATTCAATTAATCCATTATTTTATTTGTTTTTTGTTTCAAATCTAATACTTATAATATTATAAATTACTTTTTTAAAAATCAAAGCCAAAGACCATTCGATTCAAAGTGTAATTAATAATAACAATAATAATGAGCGTAAAAAAGATTCGATTAAAAAATTAGACAATAATAGGAAAGAATTAGATGAGAATCAAGTAGTTGAGCCTCGATTGGACGTAACCGACAATAGTGTGACTGTTATTGACAAAATTGAATCGCAACCGACTACAGAGCCCTCGTCTCCTGACCTGCTCTCTATTGAAAGCGCAGACAATTCGGTTAAAAAAGATTTAATTTTTAATAATATTTGTGAAAATGATTTGGAAAAGAAAAACAAAGAAAACGAATTACGAACTAAAGAGGTTTGTGTAGAGACAATGGAATTGGAATCGGAGACCGAACCCGAATCGGACATACCCTCAATTACTGCAGCACTTCCAGACCTGCCCTACAAAGACGATCAATGGACACCTCTGAACCCGGAGGGCAAGAGAGCCTATGACCGCAACTTTTTGCTCGCCGTTCGACAAAAGTTCGAGAAATCTCTTAAAATGCCGGAAAGTCTGAACGACGCCCGCAGTCACGAGATTATCCGTAAAGTAAGTCCAGTTTTGATTGCTTTCTATTACGTAATTGATTTGATTGATGAACGTTATCCCTGTCTTACGTCAACTGAAGACACAATTCCTCGTTTCTGACGACTATTACTAAAATTAGCCTAAATTTGAATAACAGTATAAACAGTATAAATAGTGTAAATTTGAATAATTAATCTTTAGGCCCATGAGGAGCCTAGCGGTTCTGGTCATGTCGGTGATGACCCTTTCCTTCCAACTTATGCGACCAAATCTGGACACTTCCCGAACCGATTGATGGTATGATTGGTTGAATATTTGGGTTTTGTAGCCATTGTTTAATTGTTTGTCTGCGAACACAGCCACAGATCAGTCGCCGCCAGAGCCAACCGGGAAGACATCAGGACAAGCAGAGGAAGATTATCTCGACTTCTTTGACTCAAGATGTGAAACTGCACACAACAGAGAACGCGTGGAAACCGACCAAAATAGCGCCTATGGCTACCAATCCGACGGAAGTGGAGACTCTAGCTCTGCTGAAGAGAATTCGAGGAATTCTAAACAAACTGACGCCACAAAAGTACGACGACTTAGTCAAACAGATTCTCGATTTCAATATCGATACAGAGGACAGACTGAAGCGAGTGCTGGATCTGGTCTTCGAGAAGGCGGTCGACGAACCGGCCTTTTGTCTGCAATACGCGAACCTTTGCAAACATTTGTCGAACTTTAAAGTAATGGTGAGTAAGGACGACAACATCAAAGAAGTGAAGTTCCATAAACTCCTGCTCAGCAAATGCCAAAAGGAATTCGAAGCAGACATTTACGCCTCGATCACCAATCTGAAGGAACGGAAGGACGAGATTGAGAGCGTTTCCGACCCACAAAAACGCAAGTTCTTAACGGAAGTGCTCGACGAAGACATGCGAAGAGCGCGCAAACGAAGTTTAGGCAATATTAAACTGATAGGAGAGCTCTATAAACTGAACATGCTTAGGGCCAACATAATGGTTCAGTGCATTGAGAATTTGCTCAACAAAGACGCCGACGACGAGTCGCTCGAATGCCTCTGCGCTCTCTTCAAGACAATCGGTGACCAAATCGAGAGCGAAGCCGAGGCCGCGAAGAGTACGAAACAGAACTACACTTTAATTTTGGACAACTTTTTTGCCAAAATGGAGAACATAGCCGAGCAAAAGGACTCCGAAGTGAAGGGAACGTCCGCTCGCGTCCGCTTCATGTTGAGGGATGTGATCGATATGAGGAAAAACAATTGGAAGGCCCGGAGGGATGAGAATCTGCCCAAGATGATTGATGAAATTCATATGGAGGCCCAGAAGGAGGTCGAACAGACCAATCGGGACATTCACCAACACAATCTGAAGGAACGGGAGCGCAAACAGAAAGGTTTGTCTTTAATGTTAAGATTGTTGTTGTTTATCAATGCTTTCAATTGATTCTCTATTAGATATTGATATCAATATTGATTAATTCGAACATTAAATTAGCCCTTCCTTTGATTATTACGCACAAACTGTCTATTTAAATGATGAGACATTGAAAATTGAAAGCACTCTTTGCTCACACATTCAAAACATTGCTAATTAGAAATTTGACAATTAAGACGGGAACGTGTTTTGTGTCTTGGCAAATCACAAATGCTGTCAATGTTAAATGAGTTGAGATTTAATATACAAAATACAGTCATTTATGGGTTTTGGAATTCATATGTTCTGACCTTCTCTGAAAATTATGCCTCAATTTGATCCCTCTCTCGATTTTATGCCTTAATTTTCTGACCCGAGTCCAGTTCTGAAACTCATAGTTGACTCTATATTTGATAATATATCAAATAATTGAAACAAGATATTCTAAAATTTATTAAAACATTTTATTTATATTTTTATTGACACGATTTATAACATTTTATATCTTATTTTGAAAGTTAAGAATTATTTGCATTTAAGGAACAAATTAATTGTAATATTAAACAAAAAGTTTACAATTTTTAAAATTATAGTAACAATGTTTAAGTTTGTATTAATTTTCTTAATTCAACAAATGACCAGCTGATTTTAAACTTAACATATATTATGTTGGTAAAGTTATAATGTTTAAATTTGAATTTTTGATGTCTGCTTATGATGATATGATGAACGTTATCCCTGTCTGACTCATTTGAGGACAAAATTCCTCGTTTCTGATCATCCATTTGACTAATATTTTATTTATTTACAATATATTTACCCAATTTAAGCGGAATTAAGTCATAATATTTCTTAGAATATATAATAATATATTAGTGATCACAATTTTGTCCGATTAATATGATATTCTTTATCCGCAAATGTTTTTATTGCCGTATTTTCTCAGTCTATAAATTTTAGTATATATATTATATGTACATGTACATATTCTAAAATTTGGTTTAAAATTTTTTTTTTGTACATGTACAATAGAAATTATACGAAAAGACTGTACAAAACCAAAATTGGGCAAATTATATTCTGGGCAAAGTGACCAGCTTCTTTTTCTAATTTTAAACCGATGTCATTTTGTAACATTTGTAATGTTTTGCAACTAGCTCATCGACAAGAAATTAAATTCAATTAAAAAAAGTGCCGTCACTTTGCCCCGAATATAATTTGCCTGATTTTGGTTTTGTTCAGTACTTTCGTATAATTTTAGTTATACTTAAAAGGTGAGCTAAACTCAAACTTATAAAATTGTTATAAATTATAATAAATTTTATTTTATAAATTGACCCATTTGTTTTAAATTAATATTTTCTTCTACCAGTAATTTCAACTAAATTTTTAAATTAGTTTTTGTTTTAGTTTTTTTTCAATAAATACTTTTGTCAAAACATCTGATTTATTGATGTAATGATAAAAATCAGAGTTGTTCTTATTTAAAAATTCATGTTAAAAATTGAAGCTTTCCTTTTTTGTCTTGGTCATTTGATTAACTGTTGTTTATTCTTATACATCATGTGCAGTCGTTTTGGTTTTAGGCCCAAAATAGCAATATTATCCCAATTAAA
>JAQFXP010001780.1:0-17663 GCA_034693685.1 Belba bartosi
ACGTCATTCTGTAGGCCAAATAGGCCTACAGTAGGCTAAAAATAGATCTATCCCTAAAAGGGGGGTATTAACTACTAATATTTTGTAGATAAATTAAACTTTATATTATTAATAAATTTAATAATTTTAAATTATGATATTTTATTTTAAAATACTTTGCAAATAAATATTATCATTATTATATACTATATTTGAATATTTTTCTTAATTTATAAATTTATTAATAAATTAAATAATATATTTGTTATTAATCATATCGATTTATGCAATATCTTATTATTATATCGTGCTAAATAAAAAATAGTTAATTACCTTATGCAATTTTATTGCAAGTTATTAGGCTGAATAACATAATTTTATTAAAAACAATATAATTATAAAAATAATATAATTAAGCAATAGCGTTTTCTAATATATATTTTTTAAATCCTAAATATACAATTTTCTGCAATATTAAAAACTTTAATTATTTATTTAATTTAATTTATATGTAAATTTTTCTAAAAATAAGTTATAGATAATAATTAACTATATAGTAATGTATGATCTGTTAGTAAATTTTAATTAGATACATTTACAATACATTTAATTCGATTATTATAAATTTAACGTGCTTAGTTATAAATAACATTTTGCTTACTCGAGTTTGCTATTATCTAGATAATTTAACATTGTGTAATATTAAAAGATTTAAAAATGTTCGATAAACTAAATAAATTTTGTTATATCATACCATAGCTACACTAAATATTTTAATTATTATTTTATAATAATCTAAAAACTTTAAATATAAAATTATTATTAGATTAATTTACAAATAATTTAACATGTAAAAATTATAACCGAAATGTTACTTACAATTAAGATATTTTTCTTGTTAACGGAAATAAAAAAAATTATTACAATTGTTAAATTAATTGAAACACTAAAAACTATTTATGAAAATTTTACCCGCCAATGAGGGTGTTAAGGGGATTATCTGGCTAAAATGCTAATATAAACTGTAAAATAATTATATTTTGATTAGCATGATAAAAATAAAGATTAACTGAAAACATATCTTATAAGTATTGCTGAAAGTATTAACAGCAATTAATAAAGATGTAACTTTGATATTTTAATTCAATTTACAAGCATTTTACTGTTAATTTACAAGAAATTATAATAAAACAATTTTATTATAAATAATAAAATTGTGATATTTTTTATTAGTAAAATACTTGTAATTTGACTCAAAATGTTCTAGTTACATTTTTTTGGTTTGCAAAGTATATTTTCAGTTATTTTTATTTATTTTTATTTATTTTTATCATCTCAAGCAACCAATTAATATATAATTATTTTACAGTCTATATTAGCATTTTAGCCAAAAACCCCTTAACCCCATTGGCGGCTAAAACTGTTATAAATAGTTTTTAGTGTTTTAATTGATTTAACAATAGTAATAATTTTTCTTACCTTTGTGAGCAAGATATATATCTTAATTATTAGTTAATATTTAATATTTACATTTTTATTTTAAGTTCTAAATTGCAATATAACAGCCAATTCACAATTATTGTTAAACGATAATGTTCTGGGGTGCAGCTTTGTTTACTTTAACGTTTTTGATTACATACATACTATATAGCTGGCTGTTTTTAACACTTACATCTTATCTAAAATAAAGATTTATTTAGGTTACAATAAAAACTTTTTTGTTTAATGTTACAGAAGCTGCAAAAAGATATAGAAATTTTGCTATTAAATAAATATATGTTAATTTTAACGATAGTATCTTGTATAATTTAATACTAAGTTAGCTTAAATATAGTAATTATTTTATATATAATATAAGTTAAAAATATAAAGTTAGATATAAAATGTACAGGTTAATTTATTTATAATTACGTTATATAGCAAAATTTTTTATTGTTTTGCTTTACAGCTCCTGTACCTTAATTTAAATAAATATATAAATTTTTAATAATATAATAAATTTTTACTTGTTTTCAAATTAATTTTAAAATAATTTATATAAACCAATTAAATTAAACAAGTAATGTGATAATCACTGTTGAAAAAATAAATAATTTATATAAAATATTAATATAATTCTTAATCATTAATAAAAATATATTAATTAAACTGTCATTTTAAAATTCTATCTAAAATTCAGACTGAAACATTATAACAATATATTTTTATAATAAATTTAATAATTTTAAATTTAAATATTTTTAAGATTAAATTATTACAAAATAAAATTTACATATTTATATTTAACTTAGTTTTAAAAAGTACAATTTATTTATTATTTCTATATATTTTATTTTCAATAATAATTTAATTAATTTGTATGCTATTATATCAATTTAAATAATATCTTATTATTATAGCTTGATATAAAAATTAAATTGCAAATTAAGTTGTGCTACTTTATAATAAATAATATTATTTTTCAAAAACAATATAATTATAATTATTAAGCAAGAAATTATAATGAATATATAAGCTAATATAATATTAAATTGATAAAAAATAATTAATTAATTAAGGTTTTTGTAGTGGTATGATAATATTATTAATATAAAAAACTGTAAGATTTTCGTATATTAAACTCAACTTTTTTAACCATAAACTGATTTTATTTTTATTGTTCGGCGTTTCGATCATAAACTTATTCACTTCATTAGCACAGAGTGGCTCTCGAATAAGATCTTATTAGCTACTTTTTGAGCGGTTAGTTTGGGACGGGTAACATGAGAAGTGCAAATCATAAAACTACTCGTTTAGGAATAACTTTGAATTTATTCTGAAATTTATTTATTTAAAATATCTGTTTTCTGATACAGCTTTGTCAACAGAAACTGAACTGCCTTATTAAAATTCAAAAAATATATAACCTAGCTAAACATATTTGCACTTATTTTTAATATTCTTTAACAAAATTAAAAAAATATTTAAGTGAAATTATTACGCCTTATATAAAAAATAGTATATATGCACTAAAAAATTTATTTCAGTTTATAAATAATATTAAAACAAGTATATTTTCTAAAAAAAATATTATGTTTTATTTAAATATTATAAATTTATAAATGTAAAAAATAAGTTAATATTAGACTAAATATTTAAAGATAGAAGAAGGATAGAAGGGGTTTATAAAGCGCGCGAAATTTAAAAATATTTAAAAATAAAAACAATAATAAATGTCAAAATCAACCTTTTATTAAAAAATTAAAATATACAAAAAATTTATAAATAAAAATACAATAAAAAATACCAAAATAAATACAAAAATAAACTAAAAATAAATTGATAAAAATTAAAATAAAAAACTAAATGGTCGCCAAGTTACCCACTCCGTCTCATCACTAATAGTGACTACCTCGATATCGATCCCAGAGATCACTGCTGAGGCAAGGCCAACAACACCCGAATCAAAATGTGTATCATGGGTTGTTGGTGGTGTAGGTGGCTCGATATTGATACAAGGTGATATTGAGACGGCAGGAAAGGGGGCGCTGGCCCAAGCCTCAAAAATTGCCCAATCGATGTCGGTGACGTCGGATTCAAGCCATTCGGTCACTGTTTGATCCAGTAGGTTATAATCTTTAATCTCGACCTGCCATCGCTTTGCCACTTCCGGAACCGTCCAAAAATAGTGTGGCTTTGCATATGACCCCAAAACCAGTTTTCGACAAAATGGACAGCTAAAAAAATTTAAAATTAGAAAAAATTAAAATTAAAATTAGAAAATAAATATTTGAATGGAAACCTGATTCTACCATTCTATAGTATGCGGCCAATACATTCCCTACATACTTATTTTTTCTCAACACAGTCGCATAGGAATCGAAGCACTTTAACATTATATACTCATAAAACCTGCCGGTGCTGACATAATTTGTTACCGTTAAAAAGATTGCCTTTATCAGAGTTGCCCATAAGCGGGTCTAACTGTATTATTTTATATTTTTTTAGCTGATTAATAATTTAAATATTTTTAATTTTATTAACTTTTGCTTATATATTAAATTTATTTCTATTATTATTAAATTTTTGTATATAAAAATAATTAAAAATATAAATTTAATTAAATTAATTTTTTATTGTTTTAATTGTACTTCATACAGATTTTTATTTATAAGTTTTCAAGATCATGCTCTGTGTCAGAGGATAGATAAATAGAACCACCATCTGGCACTGTAATCACTTCGGTTTCCATTACGAAGCCGTCATTTTCCATAACAGCCAAGACGTTTGCGAAATAAAGTTTGAAGTCCGCGGGTGGATTAAGGAGAGGAATAGGAACGGATAAATCAGAAAGAGGGTTGGAATAAAGGGAAGAAAGTCGGAAATAAAACCTCCTAGAGTATAAATTTCTTACGAGAAGTTGTCTGAGTAAGAAAGTTTAAAATCCGATTCCTTTTTATCGTAATAATGTGGCACATAAGGCGGTAGTGTTGGTGGTAAGGTTGGGAAAAACATGAGTCCAGGAGTTATCATCCAAAAGAAGTGGTGCAACCAAATTTACGTAACATTACGGACATCCGCCCAACCCTCGCCCCCAATCCCAATCAAGCGTGCATATTTGTTACTATTTGTTAAACATTAAAAAATTATATATTTGCAAAGGGCTAAAAGATTAGTCTTCAGGTAGATTAAACAAAATTTTTTTATTAAATTTGAAAAAATAAAACAAATTGATATATTTTACATAAAATATATTATAACAATATAATTATTAAATGACATTTGTAATTAAGAATTAACATATTTTTCCAGAACGTGTATTTATATAAATAATTTTATTACTTACATAAAATTATCAAATGTTAGTTGTCGTAATATTTGTGTTGATGTTGGATTAATAATTAAAAATTTATTTGTTGTTAATTGTTATTAGTAGTTTTGTAAAGCAGTATTAAATTAAAAAATACAACTGAATCCACTGACTGACAGAATACTAAATGTGGAAATTTTTAATTTTGTCTGAGAATTTAAACTAAAGTATGTCTGGACTTAAAAAAATGCGATGTGAAACAAAACACTAGAGTGTCAATATAATGCATTTTTCCATAAAGTCCAGACAAAGGTCAACACAGGTTAACTATCTTAGACTTAGATCAAGTGATAATATTGAACGGTTGATACACACACTACAATTAATCTATTCATTCAATAATACATTTTATTTCTTTTCCCAACAGACGGAAAAATTCGATTCACCCGAACTCTAATCTCAGACCAAACATCCATTTTCTACTCACTTGCAAAAGACGTTGGAATTTGGAATTAATTTTATTTAAATATTAATTTTTTGTAGTTTTAATTAAAATTAATATAAAATTATTTACGAATTAATTGAAAACTTATATTAAATAAAATAAAGTTTACGTCAAATGAATTGATTAAACGAATAATAATTGCAAATAAAGTCTATTTCTGTCCATTACTTACATTCAATGTCATAGCATTGAACGTCCGGACGACTAGCCATAAAATTTTGGCCAAATATTAGAGCATATCTTTGAAAGCACAGAGAAACCGAGGATAAGGACCAGAAGCGAAAAGATAGCGATTCCGACGATAATATCGACTAAGGATTAAGTTTTAATTAAAACGACTTTTAGAAGGATCTGAAGGCAGAGCCGAACCCATTTTTGAAAACAACACTCCGGACAACAACACCAATACGGGTCGAAAGCACCGGCAGTGGCGGCAGTGCTCGTCAACTGTGAGTCAATCGCTGGTCAGTTGTGGACAGAATCTGTGGTTTCGAGAGTCGACTAACGCTATGGAGAGACCGAACGCCAGACTATGAATACAATTATTAATATTATTTGTATTTAGACTTAAATTAATTTATATTAAAATTATATTTTAATTTATTTTTTATTTTTATTTTTGATTCGGTTTTTGTATTCAGTAATAAAAATTTAAATTTAATTCGTATTTTATTTATTACTGATTTTAAGCAATTAATTGTAATAAAAATTTCCATTAACTGGCTTTTAGTGTATTGAGTCGATAGCGAGTGAATACACTTTTTATTCAAACTTTAATACGTCTGATATCAACGTTTCTATCAATTGAGTTACGTCTGAACCCATGAATAACACATTGAATACACATTATAAGCTTTCGCTAAAAAGGCGTTTAGTTTTCAGAAATATATTACATTTAATTGAAAATTGAGAAAAATTACAAAAAAATTAATGAATTAAACTATAGTTTTTACCGAATATAACAGTGTATGATATAACAATAAAAAAAATTAACAGGGATAAATTGGGGATGATATAATAATTTTACAAAAAAAATAATAAAGACTGATTACCACAAATGCCTTTAACATATAGCACTAAAAAAACCCTTCCTAATTTTATTGTCAGTTTTAATGCTAGCCAATAGTATTTTTTTAAATTATTTGTTCTATACTATTCTAACATAGGGCTGATAACAATTTCGCATTTGGTATGAGCTTTGGCTTAACTCATGTAACCAGCATGTTAAATGATTACCTTAATACTAAAAAAATATGTTTTTATTATAAATTTTACAATTTACTACAAATTAGTATTAATTTTCTTTTCCTAAATCCCCCAATAAATCTATTTACGCATCTCTAACATTATCTCAATTTTTAAAATTTAAAACGCTTGAGTTTATAGACCAGTGGCGCAACTGATTGTTACAATTAAAATAAAATTTTATAGACTTTAAAAAATTAATTCAAAACTTTTTAATTTTTTTAATCTCTGATGATGAAAATAATTGATTGGATTTAAAACTTAAGTCAAATTTGGTTTTATTTTAAATATATTATTTAATTAAATTAATTGTTTTTTAATCATAATTTACATTAAGTTTAAATCAAAAATAATTTTAATACAATTTTAAAAATATTTCATTAAATTATTATTTATTATTGATTTAATCAAAGAGTCAACCGATTCCTTGACATTATTTTTTATTTTTTCTTTGAATCGCCAATTCATCCGTTTTATTTCTTACAGTCTAACTCTCAGTTCAAATCCACTTCTATTCAGTCATATTTGAGACCACTGAAGCCGATCAACAAATTGTTGTTTTTATCGGACAATAGAAAGCTAGGCTGTTTTATAGGGCTGAGCCAATCACAGCAGAGGGGGAAAGCAGTAAAAGGGGGAAAGCACTAGGCGAAGCCAATCATGGAAGCGGCAAGGGAAAAGGGGGCGGAGCCAAAATCAAGGCGGGAAATTTAAATTGGGGGCTAAAAAGGGAAAAGTCACGTTGCTAGGCAACAATTAATACAATTTTTAATAAAAAAAAATAATTAAATTTAATTAATAGTGTTACTTACATAATAATTAATGTAATTAAATTAATAATTAATTATAATTACTTAATTAATGACGTAATTGATGTCATAATTGATGTCATAATTGATGACGTAATTGATGTCATAATTAATGTCATAATTAATGACTTAATTGATGTTTTGATTGATGACGTAATTGATGTTTTGATTGATGACGTAATTGATGATTTATAAGTTATTCATCTTATTGTCATCGACACAATAAGCGATATATTTGTCCTTAATAGCGCAGAGATTCTTAATAGCTGTTGTTAATAGAGTCATTTTTTGTGTCTTCATCTCGTAACCGACTTTGTTTAAAGTTATGTTGTAAAGCCAAAGAATCCCATCTGTTCGGTGAAACTCAACGGTGCGAATGCCGAATTCAAATTGAAATTCCTCTAACTTCTCAAGGAACGGAAGCACTTTGATGATCTCATTCTTATAAAGGCATAATCCACTTTTTGTTGGGCGAAGTTGAGCGTCTTTAATGTAAAATGTGCGAAGATTAATGTGCGCATCAGACAATTTTTCTTCCTTTCCCCACTGAAGTACTTCCACTTTACTAATGTAATTTGGCTCTCTTTTAGCCGGTGTTTGATAAAATTCAAAATTTGCTTTAGACACGAATTGAATTTTGTTTAACAGTTTAAAATCAAGTTTACACGTTTGAGTCGAATGTTGGTGAAAAAATGAATGACTTCCCCCGAAATTTTCTTATTTATACAAAACACTAACTTTGCCTACAATTTTCTGCGCATGTCAACACAGTGCCATCTATAATTTTTAATATTTACTTTTTAATTCAAAATATTTTTGATTAGATTAGGATCTAACCTATTTATATGTCTAGATTATTCAAAATCATTTACTGTTTATAAATAGAAAATTTAATTTTGATTAAGACAACGTTTGTTAAACTATTGTAAGTCAAAAAGTTGACGCTAAAATTAACATAAAATTTTAAAGTTATTAAAGATCACTCGAGGTTACTCATAATCGTATAACGGATCTCCGTTTTTATCTAGAGTATTTCAATTTTATGCAAGTTAAATTCTCTAACATTTATTTGAAAGTTTTTACATTTTAAAGATAAATATCGTTTTATATTTATTTATTTATTTATATTTAGAATTGTATACATCTCATAGTTAAAAAAAAGTTAATTAACACTTTCTATCATTTGCTAAGCATACAAAAACAATATATCTGAAGTGGCCACCAAAGTTGAGATGCATTCAACTCTGTTTATATTTAATGTTTACTTAAATAAAGTTGAACGAATAATTTGATAGAATATGCTAGCTATACTTTTAGCACTTATAAAGGCTTTAAAGCTGACGTCAGAGCTAACTCAAATAGTACAAAACGTATAGCGATAATATTTTATCAAAATTTTTGTACAGCTTTGTTTACTTGTTAAAAATAAACAAATTAATATTTTACGTTATTATTTTGTTAGGTAATTGCTAAATCTTAATTTTTTTAACCTGATTGTCTAGAGTTTAATAAATTTGTTTTTATTTATCAAGTAATCTTCAATTTTAATTATTTAAAGGGATATATATAACATGTACATATTTTATTGATGTTTTAAATTAAATTGTTTTTATTTAGTTTTGAAAATATACTAGATAAAAATGGAGATCCTATATTGGGTCATAATTACTAATTATTATTTGCTTTATAACAATAAATAATTCGTACTGAGTGAAATAACAATAATTAGGCTTTTGTAGGTTAACTACTGTTTACGTTATATTCAACTTTAAATTTCAAAGTCATTTAAATTTGCTCAAAGTTGGTTATTATAAATAAATATTTTTAAAATACAAAAACATAACCAAATTATATCTAAATTACAAAAATAGAACAAAATTATAATAAGAAGTTATATATTAGTGTAAGATAGGCTTTCATTGTGGCTTGCTCTATTTATTAATAATATTTTTAATCTAATAATTAATATTATCTGAAAAATAAACATATAACATTTTTAATATCAACACATTTATATAACTAGCTAAACTTATTTCTAAAAATGTCTCATATAGTCCTAATGCAATAATTAACAAAAACAAACTTTTTAATATAAATTACAATTTCAATAAAGTTATCATTTTATGTTATAATTAAATTATTATCAAATTTACTCACATTTAATTGCTTGCAATTAACTGTAAATTTCAAAGAAGTGGTGCAATTGTATTCGAGTATAATTGCAGTTATTTTTCAACTATTTTAGGTTTATATTAAAATTCACATATATTTGCAGTCAAACTATTTTAAATGAAGAAACGGTAACTAAAAGTTTTTCAATTTATTTTTCTTTCATATTATCAGGTCATCCACTTGAAAATACAACATTTTTTAGAAATTAATTTTTTAGAACTTAATCAATATATTTTTAAAAATTCAAGTAAGCTATTTTATTGACTCACATTTCAAATACAAAACGCTAACAAATTATTATAAAATAAGTAATAAGCAAACAGAAAATTTTAAATTTAAATCAAGAAATTTTGTAAGTGTAAAATTGATTTTGCTTTTAACGTAAAAACTAAAAGAGCTGGATTAAAAATTTAACTTGACAATTTGAAGCATTTTTAAATATTGACAAAACTACAATAAAAAATTTTTAATTAAATTTTTATTAAAATATTTTATAAGTCAAAAACTGGTTTTAACCTTTAATTTTAAACTTTGTCGTAATTAAATAAAAACAAAATTAAAATGTGTAAAATATATCCTTTAATCATTAGCTATTAAATTTTTTTAAATTAGTTGTTGTTTTAAAATGGCAAGGAAAATAGTTGGTTTTAAGCGTTAATTTATTTTTAAATCTGATATATTAGCTTGCCATTTTAAAACAACAATTAATTTTAAAATTTCTTTTTAGCTAATGAATAAGATATATTTTACACATTTTACTTTGTTTTTATTTGACTACGACAAAGTTAAAATTTAAAAGTTAAAACCAGTTTTTGACTTATAAAATATTTTAATAAAAATTTAATTTAAAAATTATTATTGTAGTTTTGTCAATATTTAAAAATGCTTCAAATTGTTAAGTTAAATTTTTAATCCAGCCTTTTAGTTTTTACGTTAAAAGCAAAACTAATTTTACACTTACAAAATTTCTTAATTTAAATTTAAAATTTTCTGTTTTCTTAATACTTATTTTATAATAATTTGTTAGCGTTTTGTAGTTAAAATGTAAGTCAATAAAATAGCTTACTTAAATTTTTAAAAATATATTGATTAAATTCTAAAATATTAATTTCTAAAAAATGCCGCATTTTCAAGTGGATGACTTAATATTTGTTGCGCGTTATTTTTAAAAATTAAAATAGTGTTTAATTAAAGATAAAATGTTAAAAACATTAGTCATCAAGTGATGAATTAATGAACAATGAATTTAAAAACTCGATCTAAGTTATAAAAAAGAATTTGATTTTTAATAATGAAATTTCTAAATTTGCTTTAAATATTAATAAAATTATTGCAAATTTTTATATAATTAAAATTAATTGAATGACTTTACCAATAAATAAAACAATAATTATGACATAATTGTAGTGAAATTATATGTGAATTTTCCAAAAGATTATGCTATTGTATCCGAGTATAGTTGCACTCGTTTTTAAATCAATCAAAATTACTTAAATTCACATTTACTTACACGCAATTAAATGTGAGTAAATTCGGTAATAAATTTTTATTTTATTAAAAGATAATTTAAATTAATTAATGGACAATTTATTTTTAAAAAACAATTTATTTTAATTTTTTTAAACTAACAAAAATTTAAAACTACTTAAAAAAGAAATTATTTAAAATATAATTCAAAACTAAGTCTTAGCAGAGTCTTCTATAGGCTTTTTTAGGAGTTTAAGTTGAGGAAAGACATGGTACGACTGGTTCTCCTCTTCACTTAGTTCTGCAAAACAAACAATAATTTAATTTATTTTTTAAAAATTTAGTTTAAATTTAAATTCAAAAAACATTTTCAAAGTTATAATTGTTGTAAAATATTTTAAATAAATTAAAAAATTTGTTTTTAAATATTACCGGCACTTACAACGCTTACAATTGTATTGTATTTTTTGATCAAGGTGCAATTATATCTATATACAATTGCATTACATTTTGAACTAAACTTTTGTTAAAACTGTTATATAGTTTAAATATTTGTAATATTGAAAATAAATTATTATTTATACAGAATTTACTATTTCAAATAAAGAATTAAACATGTTTAATTTGTTACTGTTTATTAACAATTACATTATTTACACTAGCTCGCGTTCCTACTTGTGGACCAATGCAAATAACTTGTTTTTGTATGTTTAATAAACAACAGTAAAGTTAATTAAAACTTATAAGTTGTTAATTTGTTTTTGATAAGAGGTGCAATAGTATCTAGATACATTTATAATTGTGATTCGCAATTGTAAGCATAATAAATCGGGCTAATTAACTCATAATATAATCAAAAATAAAAATAATTAAAAACTAAAATTTAAATCAAATAAAAAACAAATTAATTTAAATAATTTTAACAAAAAAATAATTTAAAAATTAAATTAAAATGTTTTAAACAATAAATATATATTGAATTAAATACTTCGTTTTTTCTTAACCCCAGCTATGGTTCCGCGCGTATTGACTTTGATCTCAGCGTAAGATTTTATAAGTGATGACTGTTTTACCGATAATTTCCTATTAATTAAAGATAAAAAATAATTTGAAAATAATCTACAAAAAAATCAAATATTTGAAAAAAGAATCAATTCTTCGAAACTTCAACCTTAATATGCATGACATGATCACTACAGCCGTGCCCATCGGTGTGTTTCAAGCCTATATTCGACAATTTAATCGTCGAATGACTATCAGTTCCGGCGGTTATCACAAGGTTTTCGTTGCTATAAAGACCTAATAATAAAATTTTTTTTAAACAATTGCAAAAAAAGCAATATTTTTAAAATCCCAAAACAGCCATTATTTCGATTTTAACCTCACCGCCCAATACGGTCTGAGAGAGGGACATAACATCATCGGTATGTATGTCAAACCCAAACGCACGGAAATATTTAGAACTCGAGACGTGTAACGTTATGAACAGCTCCTGAGAGAAATAATTCAATGTTTAAAAAAATCGACTTATTTTGTTGTCGGCTTTTGAGCAATAAATTATTATCCATTACAACAAGTATAAACAGCTTAATCTGTTTTTTAATCCAAAATTTTGCTTGTTTCAAAACGTTAAAAACACTTTTTTATCATTTTATGTATAACTCAATTAAATAGCCATTTGTTTTAAGCGGAGAAACTTTTTCTTCGATATAAATAGTTATAACTTATAAATCAATACAATTCTGTTTTGTTTAGTAAGACTAGCATTAAATTAAAATAAATTTTTATTAAAAAATTTTTAAGTTTAACTCAACATTTTGTATATTAAATTATTATTAATAATTAATGTATGAAAAGATAAAACGTCTTAATTAGTAACTAGTTAACTCTAAATTATTATTTATATTTATTTTGTTAATTAATTATTCTTCTGTTTATTTATAAACAATTTGCTCTTAAACTATATTTTAGATTTATATTCTGCGGATATTTATGGCGACAAATACTCAATGTATCATCTGTTCAGACGAAGGCCTTTCCCACCAGCAATATCCTTGCGGATGCCCACCGTTAATGTATGTCGAGTGCACGCTTGAATGGGAGTGGGGACAAGGGTTGGGCTGATGCCCGTACTGTCATCAAAATCTGGATGCACCATCTCTGTTGGATGATGACTCCTGGGCTCATATCTTTCCTCCAACTCCACCACCAACACCACCACCTTATGCGCCACAATACTACGATAAAAACGATTTGGATTTTAAACTTTCATACTCAGATAATTTATCTGGAGAAATTTACACTCCAGGGGGTTCTATTTCCGACATTTCCTCACTCTATTCCAACCCTTTTTTTGATTTTTCCGTTCCTTCTCCTCTCCTTAATCCACCCAAAGACATCGATCTCCAATTTGAAAACATCTTGGCTGTTAATAAGGAAGACGGCGTCTTAATGGAAACCGAAGTAATCACAGTGTCGGATATTGGTTCTATTTATCTATTCTCTAATTCAGAGCATGATCTTGAAAACTTATAAATAAATATTTGTATGAAGTACAATGAAAAGAATAAAAAATAAATTCAATTAAATATATATTTTTGTTTATTTTTTATATACAAAAATTTAATAATAATATCAATAAATTAAATATATTAGCAAGCATTAATAAAATAAAAAATATTTAAATTACTAATCAGCTAAACAAATAAAACAATACAATTAGACCCGCTTATGGGCAACTCGAATAAAGGCAATCCTTGTTAACGGCAACAAATTATGTCAGCATCGGCAGGTTCTATGAGTATATAATGTTAAAGCGCCCTGGTAAATGCAGCCCGCTAACAGCAATACCCGGTTAACCACAACAAATTTTCATTGATCATACAGTATAATAGCACTCGTTTAGCGGCAATAAGCTGTAAATTAATGCTTTTAACAATTAAATATCAAAAACAAAATATCAAATTATTTATAATTTAAAACAAAATATTGAATAAAATCAACTATATTTTTAATTCATAAGCAGTAACAATTTAAATTCAGCAAAAATTGAGTAAATGTTCAAGAGTACATCTTAACTCAAATCAATTCATAGATTAATTTCTTAAACAGTTACATAATGATTCAATTTTTAAAAATATATTAATTTATAAATAAATTTACAGATTAAGTTAAAAAACATTTGATTTTTTAAACTTATTAATAGTAAATTTTTATTAGTAATTTATTAATAATAATTTTTAATTGAAATTTTTTTTCAATTAAACTAATTAAATTAAATTAAATAATTTAACCAAAAAATATTAAATTTTTACAATTATTAATATTTAGTAAAAAATAAAAAATAAAATTTTTGTATTAATTGATCTGTAAATTAATTTTAAGTTAAGATATACTCTTGTATGTTTTATGTTATTTTGCTCGATTTTTGCTTAATTTAAATTGTCTCTGTTTATAAGGCATTGCATATAAATAAAATTCAATGTTATAACAAATTTTAGAAATCAAGCAAATTGTATTAAAAATAGATTAAAATTTTTTATTTTTTATTTGACAGATACTATCATTTTTGGCACTATTATTTTTAAAATGGTTGAAATGTCAAGGTAAAAATGGAACAATAAATATAATTAAATTATACCTAGTCGGATCTAAAATAAGAGTAAATTTAAACGTAATTGTAAAATAAATTTAATTATAATTTAAAAGAATGATTACTGATTTATCAAATTGTACAACAATTTTAATTAATTATTGCTGAGATATCGATTTTATAACTAGTTAGTGTCCAAAAACGTATTAAACTTTTTGTTAAAAAAAATTTCAAACATTAAAACAAATAATTTATAAATGTTTATTAGAAAGGCTTGATCATCCTTAAATTCATTCTAATTTTGAAAATATTAAATAATTCTACTATTCTAAAATTTAATTTGCAAAAAATACACCCACCCTTTATAATAACACTCTATATAAAATGCAGTTGGCAAATGTTTTGCGGATTATATAAAAAATATTATTTTTTAATATTAAAATTAATGCTAATTAAAAAATAAATTCATTTAAATTAAATAAATTTAGTTTATATCTTTTTAAATTTGATTAAAATAAACTGGTTTCAAATATTTTTTTAGTATTCTCGGCCGAAAATTTTAAATTTGTAATATAAGCTAACAATCTCAACAAACCAAATATCCGCTAATTGCGTTCAATCAAGAAATATAATTTTTTTTTGCAAAATCGTTGTGCCCACGAATATGCACTGCCAGCACAATTAATTATCTAAAACAAAATCTTAAATAAATTATTTAAAAAACGCCTGAAAATACTGTCCAGAGCCTAATTGTAAAAGTCAAAACTAAAATACAAATAACGGCGGACAGGAGCCGCCTATCCGTAATTAACTAAATTTTAATTAAAGTGTAAATATTATTATATTATTAAAGAAATTTTGTTTAAGTGACAAAAACAACGAAAAATGGTGCTTTTTGATTTTTGCTGCAATTAGGCTTTACTAAAAACCAAATATTTAATCCTGCGGTCGGATGTATAACACTACGCAATTACACTACTGAAGGCATAAGTCTTGACTTTACAGGGAATACGCTTTGCGTCAGATCGGACACGCATTAAATTAGAGAGCAATTTAGATATGTATTCAATACTTCATTACAGGCTTTAAAGTGAAAAAATTTAAAAATTTCTATTCATACACTGTATTGATATTAAAAACAAATAGTAGAAACTTTGTAAATGAACTGTTCAGGAGTCTATTACTGGGGTCACAGGTAAACAGAAAGGCCTAGTGTTATTAATATAATAATATATGTTAGAATTATTTAAATGGTTTTATAAATATTTAAAAGTTAATTTACTATTATTTTGGCTTTGACTAGGTATAATATAATATTATATAAAAAATATTATTAGAGAAGCCGTATTTTAAAAATTTATGCTAAAAAATTAAAGCGTTGTTTTTGTCATGATTATCTGATTAATTAATTTTTATTAACATACATCGTGTGTTTATTGACATTTGATTTAATTCCACATTTGATTTGATCTATTTAGGATTTAATTATAAATACTATAAAAACAAATTAATTTTCAAATAATTAAATTATATTTAATTTTTATTTAAATTAAATTGAATTTAATCTTGTTATTATTTACATTTGTTTTAATTTTATGACTATATTTTTCTCATTGTTTTGTATTTGTTCGATTTATACTATTTGAGCTCATTTTGTATTCATTTTATATTTGGCTTAAATTTCATTTAAATTAAATTCTTGTTTTTTGATTTAAAAGTGAGTTTTGTTTCTATTTAAAATAAATCATGCTACTTTATTTTTTATTCTAGCTACTTTTAACTCATAATTTTGATTGTATTCTTTAAAGCGTTAAGGTTTGTGCTCTTAAAACTGTAACCATTATCCAGGCTAAAGGTAAAGTGACGATCCATTACTGGGTTAAAACCCCCGTTTGTGCAGGGAGAAGACCTCGTGCGTGATAAAATAATAAACTGTCCAATAAATTGTCTGTAATGAGGTTTATGGGTAAACAGAAAAACCTTGTATTAATTATAAAAATAATTTTAAATTTAGCATTAAAATTTCATCATAAAACATAATTGTATCAATATATAGGTTAATTATTCTGTATTTTAAAAATTAATTACTATGACAACTTTAATTGATAAAATAACATAAAAAATAATTTTATAAAAATACTATTAGAATTATTTTAAATTTATTTATGCAACAAATTTATTCGATACCGTATTTGCATAAATTAAGTTATTAAAACATACTAAGTTTTAAAAAAATTTATATAATTACAGTTTTAGATCAGTTTTAATATATAATTATTTTAAATTAATTTTTTTTATTGAATAAAATTTTAATCTGTTATTTTCTCCCGTTTTGATATCAGATAATTTTTAAATTTAAAAAATGTAAAGATTTTATTTTTTAAAAATAATAAAATTTATTTTATAAGAAAATATTTTTAAAATATATTTTTTAAAACTATTCTTAAACTGTAATTTATTAAAAATAAAAATTATTATAAAAAATTTAAAAAGTTTGTTACTGCCATATGCAACAAAACTGCAACATATTTTATTTATTAGTAAAAAATATAATTTTTTGCTTTTCTTGTAAGTATTTGCCGATATAAATAAAAATTTAATTTAATTAATATTTCTAATTAAGTTTAAAAACATAAAATTTAAGCAAACGCGTTTAAGCTAGTAAATCCGAGTCAGAAAAAGTATTCTTGCTATAACATTTTAGTCCTTGATTTTAACACTGCTAAGTGACCAAGCGCATTACTTAACAATATATTATTATATGATTACAGATTTTACTAATTTATTTATTTGTTTCTGAATACAGTTTGAGAACAACGTCCAAGCCCTGACTTTCTCATCTTAAATTATTAAATAGGAATATTTGTGCAATAATTTGTGCGTGATAATAACTGTATGTTAGTTGTTAAAATTTTAAACTTGCCAATTTTATTCAATGCAAAAAATTAATATAATTAAAATTTTATTTAGATTTAATCTAAAATGAAAACTTTGAAAACTGATAAACTATTGCCAGATGAATTAATAATAAAATCAGTGGAAACTCATTTGTTTAAAATTGGTTTATGTCTTACGACAGACAATCATAACATTAATTCAGTTCAG
>JAQFXP010001781.1:0-17649 GCA_034693685.1 Belba bartosi
TTGGAAAAATCCCCTCCCTGATCCCCCCCTAGGTTTTTGGCCAAAATTTTGAGAAAAATCTCTCCCCTGATCCCCCCTGAATCGGCCGACCTTCTCGATCCCTGATATACATACATAATTATTAAATTTAATCACTCTTTGCACAATCTCTAATCTACTCTGTATTTAGTTAAACCATTTAGTTAAACAAACTTTGTATCGATAGCTAAAACTTTAAACAATTTTAAACAATTTTTAATTGTATAAAAGAAAGAGGGAAAATTATTTCAGTTTATTAATGTTTGAGCTTGCCAACTGTATAGTATATAAACGGTAATTGAATTGCAATATACAGAGTATTGTAATATATTCAAAAATTTAATATCAATTAATGCAAACAAATCAAAAAATATTTTTGTGATAATCAGAATAGTATTGATTACTTACGAGTACTTATAAAAGTGATGACTAAAATAAATACACATTTATTCAAATTATCAGACATTTGACACAAATATTATACATTTAAAAGATTATTTCCAACAAAGCAAACTTGCACAAAAATGGATTTTTTCAACACTTATCAGTTTAATAAGATTAGGAAAGTATAAAATATTTGTTAATTCATTCTATCAATCAATTGAATATTTATGTCTTAATCGACAGTTTCCTGAACCCAACAAAACAAAACTAAACTTAATTGACATTAGAATTGTCTGAAATATAATTATTTTATTGTTTTAGAAACAAAATATTTTATTATTAGAAATATATAGACATTAAATAAGTACATAGTTATTCGAAACAAAATTTCGACTTGTACTATTTTACGAAAAATTAAGTTTTATTGTTTTACAAAGACATACGCCATTGAGTTTCCCGGTCATGGATTAACACTTGAATTACAACCAAATTATTTGTAATTGATTTGTTTGATTAGTCATTAGAAAAATTTGTGATTACTTTTATCATTAAGTTTTTGTTGTTTTATTTGACTGAAAGAATTTCTAAAACTAAAAATTATTGCTAACTAAATTTTAACTTTAAATACTGTTATAATGAAGTTAACTTTTTTATAATTATTTCTTGTTTAGCTATTTTTTTTAATTTTCTAACCTTATTCTAAAATATTATTAATCAATACAACATTGACTGTAAGAGTTATTAATTGATTAAAACAACTTAAATCAAAACATAAATAAGTTAGACAGCTTATTATTCTATGTTTATAATTTTATTTAAACTTAATTATGAGTTAAATTATTTTTAATTTAAATATTGTATTTACATGTATTTATTTAAAACAAGTATAAATTTTAAGATTAATTATTTTTTATAACTTATAAGTGTAATTGTGTAATTTAAACTTTTTTATTTTGCTTTTAAACACTTTAAAATTAAAAAAAAATTCTGTTAACAAATATAATTAGATATAAGTTGTGAAAAAAATAATAAAGCACATTAAATAATTTATTTTTAGTTAATTTGTTATTGAAATTCTAAATTTAATAAAAGTATTATTAATAATATAATATAAATGAAAATTATATTATATAATTTAAACTAAACTAAAATAATAATAATTTCTAAAACAATATTTAAGATTATATTATAGACTAAAGCTGTTAAAGAGTGTGAATAAGTGTAAGACTTTATTCATACTTAAACTCATCAACTGATCGATCAATAAATCGTTGATTTTTGAAACGATCGGCAGAATTAGCGGTCATTTTGACGATATCTAGAATTTGTTTGGGAATGTGCTGTAGCTCCGGGTCTTTCCACATAGACTTGAAAATAATGGCCAACTTGTTGTTGTAGACCGGGTCCGGACGGCCGAACCGAATAGGCATTCGCATACACTGTTGGCAGAAATTTCGGCGCAAATTGATCTTCAATTGAGTGTCACATTGGAGAAGACACGAGTCATCCAAGTCTTCGCCATTTGTCGGCGACTGACACACGAGTACTGCCAAAACGGATAGTGATATCAATACAATTCGCTTCAGTTCAGACATTCTTTACTTCAATTCAGATCAAAATTATCAATAAATTAATTATTATTTATATTTATATCTTATATATATTTATATATTCAAATCTAATCAATTTATTTATTAAACAACAATTTAAGACTAAATCAAATGAATTTTCAATTCATATAAGTCTAAGTCTTAAGCGGCATAACTGAGGGCGTCATTGCGTTATCACTTCTTTTATTTCTACTGTATATAGAATATAATAACAATAATAATTAAATTTGAATATTATTTTGAGTATAAGATGTAAATTAAATTATATCAGAAGTGGTTATTTGTTTTGATAGCATGGGAAGTGTTAACTGAGTTTGCCATATGTTCTTTCATTCCTGTAGTTTATAATTGAAATAACTGCAAATTTTTTATATAAATATTAATTTATATAAGCATGGCCAAAAAATGATTAGTAAAATACAACAAGATCACCTTATTTAGAATATTATTAATATACTGTAAGAATATTATTATATTTAATTTTACATAGTTTTATTAAACAATTAAAAAATAAATTTCAATTTTAAAATATATTTTTAATATTACCGTAAAATCTCACATTTTAGTTCATAGAAACAGGAATTTATAAGAAGAGTTCAGCCAAAAAACTTCCTTGGTTTTGAAAATTTGCATTTATTTTCCCTCGCATTTATTCCGCGCAAAGGTAGGAAAAATTCAACTTAACTCTCCCTTCTTCTACGATTTGCTCTTTGGCAGCCGACAAAAATATTTTGATTTTTGGGTCAAAATCAGAAAATTATTCTTTAAATTGGTATTAAGTTCTGTTTAAATTTAGTTAAATTAGATATATTTAGTTAAATATTAAATTTATAAGTTTATTTGGTGCATTTTTACATTAAAATGAGAATATAAACTGGTATTTAATATGCTTATTAAGAAAATATAAATGAAAGTCTGAAAATAGAATTTAAAGATTAAATTAGAAACATGATATTGAACAAATATTTAAACTAAAATAACTATAATTTTAAATTAAGAAATTACATGATCACTAATTATACAATGTATTTACACTAAGAGTTCTATCATGTATTAATATTTTATTAAATCATTTAATTAATATTAAAGGGTATGTCGGAATTTCAATTTTATAATTATAAAATTTAATAATGATATTCTGACAATGATATATGATCAATTCAATAACAGTTTGCATAAAAATTATTTTTCTAACTCTAAACAATATTGCACCAGACTACATTTTATTTTTAAATTTCAAACTTAAATTACAAACAAACTATGTGAGATATTTTAATTATTTTTTCACTAATACATACATATATTAAAGTCAAAGTTATAATTAAATAAAATGTTTATATAAACAATTTTCTTGTGACGAGAAATGATGTTTTAAAAATATAAACATGATTTTCATATTATTAGCAAAGAGTATCCAAATATAAAGTGGGGTCTATTTACAAGCTGTGTTTATCTAGTACAGCTTAGTTAAAAGAAACTTTTGAGTACACTTTGCTAAAAGTAAAATATTTTAGAATTAGCTATTTATTTTTAAAAAATTGCACATTTTGTAGAAAACATTTAGACTTTTATTCAATTATTAATTCTGCTTTAATATATGTATGTGATAGTGAAAAAATAATTGAAATATCTCATTTAGTTTGTTTGTAAATTAAGTTCGAAATTTATAAACTGTAAGAAGATATTGTAATTTTAATCATGCATAACTCTTTAAATAATAAAGTTAGAAAAATATTTTCTGCGTAATCTACTATTATATTATAAGAATTAATCTTGATTAAAATAATTTTTTAAAATAATCATATTTTGCAAACTTCCGACATCCTCTTTACTTAACATAAATAAAATTAGTTAATTAATTTAATGGTAGTTTGAAACAAATGTTTTTAAAAATTGTATTTATTCTAGTATAATTTTGATGTTTTAAATTTTATTTTTATCAACACATATTTACACTGTGCTAGAAAAGTATTTATTCTTAAAATACATAACATTGTAGATAATAGAGCTTTAATTTAATATAAAATTAATTGAATCTACTTTTCAAGATAATAATTATTAACATTAAAATAATTTATTTTATTATAATTGTAAATTATTGCCATTCCTAGTTTATTAAAAAGTTTTATTATAAAAATACATATATATTAAATAGGTAATTTTTTTTAATGTTGAATAATTTTTAAAACATAGTCGGCCGATTAAGGGATTAATTAATGGAGATATTCTTGAAATATTTTCTAAAAAATTTATATAATTATAATTTAAAATACAACTAAATTTAAACCAAATTTAGCACTAATTAAAAAATTCCTAATTTTAACCAAAAATTTTGCCCATTGAGTTTTGCGGCTGGCAAAAGATTAAATGTTAGAGAAAATAAATGCTAATTTTTAAAATTGTTGATCTAATTTTTCATCTGAAAATTTAAAAAAAAAAGTATTTTAAGAAAAACAATTCAACTCGACTACAAACTAAGTTTATTGACTGTATGCAAGTTAAAATTTTAATATATTAAATAAACTTTGAACAAATTATAACAATTTATATTGTTGCAAATAAATAATTGAATATTAGATTTAGCAGGTTAAATATTAATATTTTTATGACTTTTATAGCAAGAAATTTTTATTATTAAATTAATACATAACAGAACAGATAAGTGAGAGTAAAAACTTTACTTCTTAAAATTGTATAACATTTATAACATTACTTCTTAAACGAGTGTACAGTAATCATAAAATTTTATTTAATTTAAAAATTTAAGTTATTTAAAAGAGAACAAATATACTAAACTATTTTTTAATTTAAGATAAAATATTTAAATATTAATTCCGTCATTGCTTTCATTAATCTTGAATAAATTAAATATTATAACAAAATATTATACAGTCAAATTCTTTTATAATAAACAGCTCGCCTGTTTTAAACAGAATATTAATTATATACTGCTATATATTAATGGATATTCTGTGTATTCTTTGTTCTTTAATCCCTGTTTGTTATACACAGATGTGTATTACGTGTTTGCAAAAATAATAACATTATTGTTTAATATTATCAAAAGTTATATTGCAAATATTAATAATAAAAATAATTATCAAATCTAGGTTTGATTTTGTTTTTAAAAATGATTTAAAAGTTTAAATTGATTTAAAATTAACATTTGTTAACAAAATAAGCGTAACTGTATGTCGTATAATTTGATCCAAATTGATTAAACTATTTGATATTAGAAATCAATTTAAAAATCAAAACAAAACAAAATATATAAAAACATAAATAAAATTGACCAGATAGTTTTGATTTAATTAAGCGATATATCAAATTAATATTGCAATACAATATATTAAAATAGAATTATTAGAAACACTCTTTGTTTTAATAGTTGTCAAAATTTTTATTTAGATGCAATTAATATTATGTAGCAAGTAAAATTTTAAAATACAAATAAAAATTTATTATTTAACTTTCGCATAATTATTTTAATTTTAAAAATTTTATTAAAAATTTACGTCGAGTCATATACGCAAAGATTTATTGAATATCGCAAAACAGAAAATTTTTATTATTTTTAAGATAAAAGTTTGAAATTGAGCGCAAATATCAATAAATAAATAAAAATTTGCAAATTATTAAGGAATTAATACTAAAAGGAAATTTGATTGAACTTATAAATCAAAATAAGTTTCTGTAATTTAGTTTTATTTTCTATTGATTATTTGATAGACTTTAGGCACAATTTTTTAATATGATATCTAATATAATAAAAGTAATAATTTCTCAATTATGAAATGCTGATCTTTGTTTTATTCAAATCTGTATTTCATATAAACATAAAAACAGTCTATCTTGGATATTGTAAACATCTCAATTTTGTAAAATTTGTTCACTATAGATTAGAAGCGTCGTTTGGAAAGGATTGGGCCAAGCCAGAGTGGCCAACTTTTAAAAACTTTTGCCCTGGACAAACACATAATTACCTTTTTATTTATAAAATGCAAAGAGGGGACCCTTACATATTTTGTAGTATTTAATAATTTGTAAATTTTTAACCTGGATAATCCAGCCCAAACCTGGACGGTTGGCCACCCTGGGCCGAGCTCGAGCATATTTATGAAAATACTCTAGATTTTGAATATATAGACATATGTTAAACAAGTAAATAAAAGTTTAATAAGTAATTTGTAATAAATTCAATACAAAAAATATTAGTTTAAACATCAAATAAAATTTAAAACTTTTATCATAGAATATATACTGTATAATAGGGTTCAATAAAAAGTTATTATTCTAATTAATAATATTTGATTAATATTTTTACTAATTTTAGTGAAATTTCAGCTAAAATCCCCATCCTTTCTAAACGACGCTTTTTAACTATAGGCCAGATTCAATATAAACAATCAAAATTCTATAATATATTTGAACTTGGTTTTTACAAATTGTTGACAATAAACGAGTATTTACAATAAGCGGATTAACAACAATCGGAATAGACTGTATTTTTAAACTTGGCTATAGCAAATTATTTATTATAAGAGACTATTCACAATAAGTGGGTTAACACTAAACGGAATAAACTGTATATAAAGAACAAACTTTTAGTAATTTATTTTAGATAAATTACAAATATTTTGTTATTTTTATTAATTAATTTTGTGTTTATTCAAATTTATAAATTTGGTTATTATTAAACAATTATTGTTTAGTGAATTTTTCAAGTGAGAAATAAATATTCATTTATTTCCTTGTGTGTTCTCTAAAGTATTTTTTAAAATTAATAAAATAAAAATTAAATTTTGTACTGAAAAGGCAAAAACTAATCTCAAACTATATTTGTAAATAATTATAAATAAAACGCAAATCTTAAAAATAAATTTTTGTTACATGTTTTGAATTACAAAAACAAAACCAAGAATTTAATTTAAAATGTGTTAACACTAATTATTCGCTTTTAATAAAATTTTATTTAATTAAATAATAAAAGCAACAAATTATGTTTATACTAAAAAAAATATCTTAAAAATAGAAACAATTTGAATTAAATAACTAAACTAAATAAGTAAACAGGCAACAAAGATTAAATCAATTTGCATTCAAATATTTGTTAAATTTTTTACATTTTCTTAACATAAAAATAAATATATAAATATATTAATGCTATACAAAAGGCCTAGTTGTAAGAAATTAAACAAATATTAAATTATATTAATATTGATTTCAATTATTAATTAAAAAATTAATTAATTTTTACAGATATTTTAAATCTCTAAATCTTGAATTCAAATTTTTTAACCTAAAACTCAATTTTTGAAAAACACGTTGATTTCAAATGGCTTTTAGTTGCTTATCATAAAATAAAACTCACTTTTTTAGAAAGAAAAAGTAAACATTTTTAGTTTTGTTTTAAAAAATAAGGCAAAAATAAAATCTAACTTTCATTCCGCTAATCAGATTAGAATAAAAAGGCGGAGAAGACTAACTAAACTTAAACCCGATTTTTACTCCAAAATCAGTTGATTTTAATACTTTCAAAAATCATATAAAAGTTTGAATAACTTCTCAATTAAGTCATTCACTCATTCACTGCTTGACTATTCGTATTAAGTATTTTTATAACTTGTTAATACATTTATTCAAATATGATTAAAGTAAGTAATGTTATAAATATTGCAATCTTTTATATAAACAAATTATTTATTTAAAGTGAATAAAACTTTAGATAAATCTTAATATTTTAATATAATATTAAACTATAAAATTAAATCAGTTTAAAAAAATTATTTTCTTGTCAAATTAATTAATTAAAGTATAAAAATTATTTTAATTAAAAAAATAACAACAATATAAATTTAGTTTAAAGTAATGTGTAGTAATAGTATATATAAATACATTAAATATTTAATAAAGGAAAAATTTAAATTGAGTCAAAATTTAATAAATTAACTTGGCTTGCTTGTTGCATTTTGCCTGGTAATCATGTAATGTGTGTGCAGGCACTGGTAATCCTAATGGTGGTGGCACTGGTGCACTGTAGCTCGTGGGACAACGGCGGCAATTTGGGCTCTAACTCAAAAGATGATTACTCGCGGGACGACTACTCGCAGCCAATTCCCTACCAATACGGATATGACGTAAAGGATGATCACGGCCTCCAACTCACCCGAGAGGAGCACGGAGATGGAAATGGCGCGGTTAGGGGTTCATACAGCTACCGAACAGATCATGGAATTGAGCGCCGGGTTGAGTACGTGGCCGACAAGAATGGCTTCCGGGCTGTGGTCAAGACCAACGAACCGGGCACTGCCAAGAGCCGACCCGCAGACGTCGAGATGGTGGCCGACCCTATCATTGTCGACACGAAGGGCTGGTCCGACAATCGGGGAAAGTCCGGTCTTTGGTAGACAGGGATCTGATTTACGATTATGTCTTAAGTTATTACTAAATTAGTAGTCGTTTTATAAATGAATTTTAGATTTATATCAATTCGAATGCATTTTTCAATTATTATTATTTTTTTGAAATGTTTACTTAGTATTGTTATTATTTGTTGAATTTGATTAAATAAAATTATCCAGCACATCTCTTCATATATATAAAATAGTTTTTATAACTTTTTATTTAAAGCAATAATTTAATGCAATATTTTATCATTTAATAAAATAAACAATTAAATTAATTATTTAATTTAATTAATGTTTTAAAAATTTGTTGTTTAAGCAATATTATGATTATTTACTCAACCGAACAAAAAATTTTAAAGACAGACAATAGGCATCAGTTTTTTTTAGTTTTTAATATGTCCTTAAAAATATAACTAAGATGGTTTACTTTTTAATTTTAGAAATATGCTCTAGCTTACATTTAGTTTAGAAAATGTTTAATCTAAATTTAAACAAAGTTGCTGTACCAAGAGTTATAAATTTTTTTCGTAAATTTGATAAATTTCTTCTTGCTGGTATAATTAAAAAGACTATTATGTAATTTATTTTAATAGCAGATTAAATAAATTAATTTAGTGTGATATGCTACTCCACAACCACTAGCATGTCAAGAATGTCAAGTTTATTCTCTAAGCCACGCTCAAACACTATGGTTATGGCAAGCTGATGCAGTGATCAAGGCATCCGACTGCAGTTAAGTCTGACTTAACAAACAGGTAGTGGACTTAAACCCCGTCCGAATTAATTATTTTTTTAGAGGTTTAATAGGGTTTAGGAGCAAGATGACTTCGTGCTGTTTACCAAGCGCTGTTAATTGGTAGTGTAAGAGCGGTTTAGCCACAAACTACTCATGCGAAGCGTTCATGTGTGTGCTTTTAAAACTGTGACCACTATTCCTCGTTAGCATATCTCACGATAAAATGACAATCCCTGACTGGATTGAAACCCCCGGTTGGGCAGGGAGTGGTTAAAGCTCTGGCGTAATAAAAGAAGAAAAAAGTTTGAATTTATAATGTTAAATGCTTTCAATTCTTAAAAAAAACTCGATAATAATAACAAATATTCAATGTAATAAACTTTTAAAATTTAGGTGAAACCAAAGACTGAGAAGGGAAAATCGGTATTTTTAAAGCGGGATTTTTTATACTGGTCAGTGACGTTTTGCTGTAATTTAGTCATTAAAGTATGCAAAACTTGTAGGGTTTTTAGAATCAAGATTACAGTCAAAGCCAGAGTCAGTCAGATTCAGAATCAGGATCTTGTAAACTTTTTTGGAAACCCAGTTTAAAGCTCTAACTCTGACTCTGACTCTGATGTTGATTCTGATTCTTAAACCCCTACAAGTTTTGCATATTTTAATGACTTGAATTACAGCAAAACGTCACTGATGTCTGCTGATCCAGTTTGTGTTAGTCCACATGTTTTTGCAATATAATAAATTAATTTAAAAAATACAAAAAATCTTGTGAACACACTTTGAAACCGAGTTTTAAAACTTCCTTATTATTAGTAGATTGTTTCAAAAAAAATTCACGCGAAAATAAGTGGGGGACGGGGATTAAATTAATTTTTAAAAATTTAAATTTTGGCCAAATTCCCATTGAAGTCAAAACTTTGATATTAAATAACTCAAAAACTAAATTTTTTAAAAATATGGTTCCAACGGCAAAATGGTGTCTTTTGATGAGATCCATAATAGTAGAATAATTAATCCCGTCGGAAAAATATTGATAAAACCCCTTTAAAAGTATAAAAGCATACGATTAATATTTTACTTACATTTTTTGTAATTATTGGGTATAATTTTTTTTAAAAATTACTAAACATCTGCTAATCAAATATTAATGAAGGATTTACAAAGCCGTAAAATGAGTTGGCCCGGAGTGCGCATATTTCTACTATCGTATTCCCTCACAGTTTAGAACATGTTCTTATAAGGTGAATTAGACAATTATTTAAAATTTGAGTTAAAGATGTTAAGAACATGTTCTTATAAGGCGTAGTGAATTCAAACTATAGTAAGTGACACAAATTTATTAATTGTAATTAGTTTTATCATATATACTAATAATTCATTTATATTATAATATACTAATAGCCTATTTTGATAGTTTGATTATAAATTACTGATCAATGTCTAATTCAATGTCTTCGTCATCAACCTTATTAGTTAATTTCAACTTTTCTCCATTTATTTTAGTTTTATTTTTATTAATTTTATTTAATTTTTTAAAACATATAATTTATATTCTAAATAAATACTACTTTCTCAATAACTTAGATAAATTATTATTAATATAATTTACTAACAATAAATTTAATATCAATCAATTTTTTTTATATAAATGAGTTGTAATTTAAAATAACTTTAAATTTTAATTAAAAATACGTTGTTTTAAAAACATGATTTTTTATCATTTCTTTTTAAATGTTTTCAATTTTTTCATGTTCTAACATTTAAATTTTAAAATTTAGCATTATCTTCAAAATTATTTGCTTTAAACTAAAAGTTAAAAACAAGTTTTTACTTTCATTTTTAAGAACGTGTCCTTATGCCCCGGGGTATAAGAACATGAAGCCCAAACTTATCTTATAAGAAAATGTTCTAAACTGTGAGGGTTTACGGTACATCGATTTTGGGCACATATATATGAAACTGATATACATATATATACATACATACATATATTAATATATATTAATCTTGGAAATTTTTTTAAAATTTTATTTTGCCCATATAATTTAATTTAAATTATATGTTTTATTAAACTCTTAAGAAAATAATTGCGCAAAAAAATCTTATAAAAATAATTATAATTATTTTTGTTTTAGCTCTTGTAGTATTTAATTAATTTATAAAAATAATATATTTTATTTTTTCTTTTAATTTATGATTTACAATTATAATTTTAAAAAATAAAAATTATTATTTTGATTAAAATATGTACAAGTCACAAAATAGCTTGTTAAATTTTAGATTCTAATTTAAAATTACAACTAAATTTAAAACGAACATACTTATGCATCACCCTTATAAATTTGACTGTTAATAGTAAATGTTAATTTTTATCAAATCATACATTGCAGATACAATATTTTTTTAAACTAGTTTCCGGTGTTTGGTCACTATCTTAAGAAATAAAAACAATTTTTGCTAATTTTGCAAAAAGTTATTGATAAATAATTTGATTTGAGTTCTAAGCGTAAAATAAAGGCACAATTAAAATGGCTGTTTGTTTCTGGCTATCGATTTTGATCGTGTCTTCGTTGGCACCATTTGCTCTTCAAAGCGGTAAACAATTGATTAATTGTTTTCGAAATTTTATTTAATATAATATATTTATATTTAAAGAATTGGTTAGCAACCAGACTTCGGTAGTTCCTCAATGGATAGCACCGCCTCAACAACTATCGCATCAAACAATGAGTTGGCTGAGGGCACCCAAAAATGCTCATTTTATTGGATCACCAGGTTAACGGGTTTTTTATATTTATTTTAATTATTCATATACTTATTATTATTAAAATGTTCACGTAAAATAACTAGCTTAATATTGGTTATTTATTGTTATTATTATTTTGTTACTATGTGTCTTGGTTAGTCACAACCCTTTTAAATGTTTAAATTTGATAACTATTTTTCAAAAAGTTTTAATTTTTTAAAATAATTTCAAATTTAGTGTGCAGATTTTTTAAAACAATTTATTTAAATACAGTTATATTGAGTTAAATAGCAAAAATGGATAATTAAAATGTTTGTCATTTTACTTTCTCCATCACTCCCTGATATAAAAAGAAATGTCATTTTACTCCTAGTTATACTTTCAGATAACTCGATCGATCTTGGCTATTTTTGACTACAATATATTTATTAAATGTTTTTTAATAAATAGATTAACTTACTATTTTGCTTTAAAAATATTTGTCAATTATTTTTTAAAACTTTATAGCAATTTTAAATTTATTAATTATTAATTCTTAATAATTTTTAATTTTTGAAACTAAATTAACTTACAATCATTAGTGAGCGCTCCCTATAGTAATTATTTTGCGACAAAAACTAACAACTCGTATGAAGTGAGGAAAGTGACCGCACCGGTCGGCAATTTTGTAGATTCTTCTAATGGAACTGGTTATAGAGGAGGTATTAAATATTTATATAAGAATATATTAAATTAATAATTCAATTGTTTAACAATATTGTCAACTTTTTCTACGGTATAGCCAACCCTCCAAATGGTGGACAGATTTATATATCTGGTTTTAAAGGTGGACCAAATAGTGGACCAAATGGTGGACAAAATTATCCTCCGGGCGGGTACGGAAGCATACCTAATTCTGGTTATGGCGGAGCACCTATTCCTGGTTATGGAGGTCCGCCTAATGCTGGTTATGGAGGAGCATCTGGCGCTGGGTACGGAAATGGACCAGATGTTGGATATGGCAAACCAGCCAACTATGTTGCACATGGTGATTATGATGATTATGGCGGTGAGATATATAAAATATAAAAACACATAATTACAGCAATATATTAATTAGCATGTTGCTTTGTTTAATAGATTCATCATTTCTGATCATTTTGGCCACATTTAAATCGGATCAATGCGAAGGCCATAAACACTCAAACTATTCGGTAATATTGTTACTGAATAGGTATGCGTTTTGCAAAAGACGAGCTGTGGTTAGCGCCGGTGTTCTTACAATTACTGAAAATCCAGGCAAACAATGTTCTGTCAGTAAAGTTCAAATTTTGATATCTTCAGTCACCCAATTACCCGGTTTGTTCTTTAATTATATTTTTTAATTTTAACTTTCTTTACACTCAAACCTCTTATGAGTAAACCGCTCTCGTGTTATGGCTATATTTGAGATTCTTTTTATTAAAAATTATTATATATTTACTTCTAATTAGTGAAAACATGTCATAATTAAACCAAAAAAACTCGGTCTTGAGAAGCTTGAGTGTACAACTAAAATTAATTCGGGGGGGGGGGGGGAGGAGGTGTTATTAAAAAAAATTTGACTAAAGACATATGAAGGGTAAATCAAAAGTGGTTTTTATAAAATATCATAAATAAATAATATCATAACTTTTGTTGAGCTCCAGTAAGAATATTGACAAAAAAAATAGACTAAACTCAATTTAAATAGCATTGTAACCAAATTTTTATACAGTATATAATGTTATTTAAATATTGTAACAAAAATTAGAAATTTTTTTATATATTTGTGCTAAATCCGGTTTAATTTCAGTTAATATAATATAATTTAGATTAAATTTAGTTAAATTAATTTAAATTATAAATAAAATTAAGTAATTTTTAAGACTTTTTAAACATTTTTGAAAAATAAATCCCTTCTATATTTTCCATAAGTTTTTGGACAAATTTTTTTAAAATCTCTCTCTTGATTCCATCCTCATTGCCCCTAATTTGGCTGACTTTCACAATCTCTGTTATTAATTATTTGATTAAAACATATTAATTATATTAATTGAAATTTTGCTAGATTTAAGAGTTATCCAGGTGGTATTGCACGCATACGAAGGACCATTAGCGGGAAAGTTTATAATGCTAAGATTATTTTTCCGAGATAATCACATTGACCGCAAGTGCTATGAATATTTTGGAAATTTTAATATTATAGCAGAAAATGTTCAAGCACTGTTTGCAGACAATATTGATTTGGGCGGTTGTAAAGCAGTTTACGGCACTTGTCATCAAAAAATTAAGGAAAGTGCTACTTGTTCTTGCAATGGAAAATCTAGCATTCTTTAAAATATATTGCATTAAAGCATGTTCAAATTACAATATCTTAATTTTTTTAAAATTTGACAAATTATTTTAATTTGAATAAATATGTTTAAGATTTTCATTAAATTTTATTATAAATTTTAATATAAATTTTAAGTCAGTTTTTATTATTTTAAATCAAATTTAATCATTAAAACTAACATGATTAAAAATAAATATCTTTATAAATTAAAATTTTTTAAAATGTAATTGAATTAATGCAAATTTGTGTGCAATAAAGAATTTAGTTTAAATAAAATTATTTATTTGTTTAAAATACTATAAATGTAATAAATTATATTTTTAAAACATTTAACTTGTACTGTAAGTATAGTAATTTTAGATATATTTTTTAGTTTTAAACTTTAATGACATTCTTAAATTTATATAATAAATAATTTAATTTTTTTGGCATGCTTAAATACAACGTCAAAATTAATGCTAATTAACAAATTTATTAAAACTTTTCTTATTAAATGTAACTGATATATGAATAAAATTTATTAGAACATATGCCAAAAGCCAGACATAAATTATATTAGAATCTTAGATAATGGTTATTAAATTTGTTGAATTAAAATACATATTTTTAAATCTGCCCATTCCAACCCTAATCAAACTAGAACAAATAAACAAACATAAATGCTGGAATAAGTCATCTATAGACCTCGCAGATAAAATGGTAAAATTGTAAATAAATTTTTTTATTTGAACTATTAATTCATTTATTACAAAAATTTAATAACTTATAAAACAGTATTTTAGCTCTAATTTAAAATTAATTAATTATTGATAGAGGCCCCCTGTCGGCCACTAGGCGTACTAATGTCTACTCATCTCGAAAAGTTCTTTGGGCAACAGTTTTTACTAATTTTGTGAATAATATTTTTCATTTTTAAAAATAATTTTGGTAATAAATTATTACCCCAGCTGCTAAATTAAAATTATCTACAAAAAAACTAAAAATCATACGATTTCTAGAATTTATGGCTCATTTTTTGTGTTTTTCAAATTGTGACAAATTTATTATTTTTTTGATTTTTCAAATATAGAAAGCAATTATTCTAAACTATAATCGCAGTTTGTAATGTCATTATGTGTTACTTCAATTATTATAGTAATAAAGTAAATTAAGATTATTAATCAAAAAATACTAAACACTGTTTCCCAAAGACATTTTCGAGATGAGTAAACATTAGTACGCCTAGTGGCCAACAGAGGGCCTCTATCAATAATTAATTAATTTTAAATTAGAGCTAAAATACTGTTTTATAAGTCATTAAATTTTTGTAATAATTGAATTAATAGTTTAAATTAAAAAAATTAATTTTTAATTTTACCATTTTATCTGCGAAGTCTTTAGTAAAGTTTGACCGTTGTATTATACAAATAAATAATAGTTACAAATTAATATAAAAAAGATTAAAACAAAGCTAAATATTTTAATCAACTTGAATTTGATGTAAGACTTAAAATTTTGTCTATGACTTTAGACAAAAATATTTTTCATAAATTATCTCTAATATACACTTGTACTTTTAAATAGCAGTTTTATTAAATTAGAGACAAGGCTTACAGTAACAATTCGAGTAAGTTATAAAATTTATATTAACAACAAAAATATTTATTAAAAATAATCAAATATTACTTATCTAAGAACTAATGAATTTAAGGATTTAGATGAAAACCTTTATTTTCCTAATTAGTTGGATTTTTAGTTGACATTTGATATAAATTTTGTTGTTGTAAAACTTGAACACAATTGTCAAAGTTTAGTAAATTATTTGGTACAAACAAAGCCAAATCTAGTATTTTACTAAATTATTTAATGTTTTTGTTTTAATTGTAATTATTTTTTGTTCAAATAATATTTTAATTAAAAGAGTTGAAAAATTACAAATAACTGATAATTATATTTAGTGCCCAATTATGAATGAAAAAGAGTTTAAATTTCAATATTGCAATTTACGACAAAATTCTATACCATTTGAGAATCATCTCTCGACTAATAATATGGTAAGAAAATAATATAACATCTCAACATTCAAATAGGTGCAAGTTCAAGTTTGTTGTTTTGTTATTTAATTGCAAAAAGGACCTTTGTCGCTATTTTCAAAGCGGGATTTTTTATACTAGTATTATAGATCTTATCAAAAGACAACTTTTTGCCTTTAACCATATTAAAAAAAAATTAGTTTTCGAGTTATTTAATATCAAAGTTCTGACTTCAATGGGAATTTGGCCAAAATTCCAATTTTCAAAAATTAATTTAAACCCCGTCCCTAATTTAATTCCTTATTTTTTAACAATCTACTAAGAATAAAAAAGTTTTTAAACTTAGTCTCCAAGAGAGTTCTCGAGATTTTTTGTATTTTTAAAATATATTTATTATATTGCAACAAAATGTGGATAAGAGAGGTTCCTTTGAGTAAGCGGAATTACATGCCTATGCGTTTAGTACTATTTGAGTTAGCTCTCAGATCAGTTGTAGAGTCTCTATCAGTGCTAAACGTATAGACATGTTATTCTGCAGTAAAATAATATATAGAAAAATCAATTTATATTAATTGGTCTCTGGACATGCAGGCATCAATGACGTTTTAATTTAACAAAATAATTTAAATAAAATCACAAATAATAAGTGTATAAACAGTGATTGTGAAGTTGAAAGTGATTGTGACTCAGAATAATATTCAATTGAGTAAATAATATCTAAATAGTTTATATATGTGCAAAAATTATCAGTTGATTGAGTTTTCTCTCCCCCATTGAAGGGAGAGTTTTTGTTAGTCCACATGTCGTAGCAATATAATAGTTATATTTAAAAAATACAAAAAATCTCGTAAACTATCTTGAAGACCCAGTTTAAAAACTTTCTTATTCTTAGAAGATTTTTTTCTAATTCATGAGTAATAAAGACCGGGATTAATTAATAAATAATTAATAAATCAAAGACCGAGATTAAATTAATTTTTGAAATTTGAAATTTTGGCCAAATTTCCATTGTAGTTAGAACTTTGATATTAAATAACTCGAAAACTTTTTTTAAAAATATAGCCCAAAGGCAAAAAGTTGTCATTTGATAAGATCTATAATACTAGTATAAAAAATCCCGCTTTAAAATTATCGATAAAGATACTTTATACCAGGGATCGAGAAGGGGGGGGGTCAGGCAAAAATCCCCCCGATTTTAAAAATTTGGATTTATCCCCCCCCCTAGCATTTGGTCCGAGAAAAGATACCTCCCTCGACGTTTTGCCGGCCGCCGAAGGCGGGCGGCAAACTTTATGGTTTTTTTGCCCAAAATTAGAAAATTTTCCCTAAATTGGTGCTAAATCTGGTTTAAATCCAGTTAATTTAACTAAATTTAGTTTAAATCCGGTTTAAATCCAGTTA
>JAQFXP010001782.1:0-17645 GCA_034693685.1 Belba bartosi
AAATAAACCAGTTATTAATTTTTTTAAAAAATTAAATCTACATAATTATTTAAAACTATATTTAAAAAATAATTTTTTTTAAATAATTTAATGATTGTAATTGCCATAATTAATTATTTAAAACATTAATAAAATTAATTTATAATTATTAATTAGTAGTTACTCAATTTAAATTAATTTGTTTTTGATAACTTTGTAAATAATTTTACATAATATTTATTTCAAAAATTACTTTAAATAGCAAAAACATAACAATTAAACAAAATAAATTTTGACTGAAATAAATTAACTTAATTTTTTATATAATTAATTAAAATAATTATATATAATAGCAGGTTGTAAAAAAATATTCATATGCTAAAAAATTGTACATAAAGTATAATTAATTAATTAATTTATACAATAAATAGTTAAGTAAGTATAAAAATTAGAAAGTTTTTATCAATTAATTTAATAACAAATACATATGAAAATAACAATTACAAGAATATAATTTAACCGTGCCAATATTTGTGTTTTCAAATATTTTTAATAATACAATTAAATTATTTTTTAATGATTACAGTTATTAATCAAACTTTAAAATTTTATTTAATTTTTTCAGATATACAGTTGTTGACAAAATTATCTTTAAAAGTTTTTGCCAATTTATTCATAGACACTTGGTCAAATTATTTAAAATTTTATTTTGCAACTATGGAATGTTGGTACGCACAAAATATATAAAGAATGTTTTAATATTTTAACCTAGTGTTATTTAACATATCAAATTCAACTCAGACAAATTTAGCATGATTGCAAAAATTTTAAAATTTTTAAATTATTTAATGTAAAAAATAATTAGATACGTGTATTTTTATTTTTTCAAATTTTAAACTGAAACAATTTTGTCCAATACTAAAACTTTAAAAATGTAATATTTGCCATGCTACTAAGTTTATCAACTTTAATTGTTTTTGATCAAACAAATTTTTTTAATTTTTATTTTTAAAATATTAATTTTTTATTTTATAAGCAAAATAAGTTTTTAGGCCTTTTGATTAACTTGATTTTGAATAAAATTTTAAGATGTTACAAATTAATATTTTAAAATATTTTGATAATTATTTGTTGTGGATATGTGTAACAACAAAATAACTTACTCAGATTTTTAAATATAAATTTGATAATTTTTAAAATATTAATTGCAAAATAAAACGCAAAGACTTATTAGTTAATCTAATATATAATACAAATGAATAGAATATATTAAATACAATAGACGAAATATAATACATAAAAACTGACAATAAAACCGGGTTTATTGCTAACAGCTTTAAGAAAGTTGATTACTATTTTTAAAACATTAAAAAATATTTAAAACTAACTAAATTAGTTTTAGCCGCAATTGGGTTCTTTAAAGAGTTTTTTTTATCAGGAATGTTCATATTTAGCAAGATAAGATTTTTTATATATTATAAGTAAAATTCCTGCCATTTAATGCAAAAATTACTATTTTAATTTTTGTTGTCTAATAATTATATATTTATTTATTTTAAATAGTTTTTACAATGCAAATCATCCATAAAACTAAATATATATTTTTTCAATATTATGATTTTTCTTAAAAACCCTGAATGCCCCCAATTGCGGATAAAACTAATATAGTTAATTTTTAAATTATTTAAAAATTTCAAAAACAGTAATTAACTTTGTTAAAGCAGTGAACAATAAACCCCGGCTTATGTTGAGTTTAGAACTTATTCTGATGACAAAAACTGTAATAACATTTCATTACAATAAACCCTAACTTTATCTTACAATTGATCATTTTGTTCTAAACCAAAAGCATATGCATTGATGAATCTACTGGCAGATGACATCATAATATATTATTTTCTCAAAAATTTTTTAATTTATTAAAAATAAACTTTATTTAATTTTTAAAAAATTAACTGTTATCAAACTCAAATTAACTAACATTTACTACTTTTTAGTATCTACTGTAATTATAAACATTAAATACAAAATTGATTTTTTAAATTTGTGTATAATTTTCAAATATATAGTTGATTAAATATTTAAATTATAAAACAAAAACTATTATAACAAAATTTATATTAAATTTCGTCTAAATATTATATTATTATATATTTAAAATAAATAATTATTAACTTAAATTTTGCAGGGTTATTAAATTAATTAAAGAATATAATTCCAATATATAATTGTTACAATTTTTTTTAATAATAAAAATAAAATATTCTCAAATCTTTACAGTTATTAATCATTAACACAAGTTTTTTTTAATAATAATTAAAATTTAATATGATTAAATATATAAAATAAATTATAAACCATTTTTTTAATATTAAATTTTCCATTTAAATTTTAAGATAAAAATATTTAAATTTTAATAAAATTATTATAATTTTCATATAACATTTGTATATAATAAAAAAGTATCTTAATTTAATTTTATGAAATATAATTGGTAATTTTTAAATTAATGTTAAAATATTTAATTACAAGCATTGTTTTTTAATTAAAACTATGATTATTAACTGTAAACTTAAATTATTTTAATATATTGTGACCGCAAGACTATTCGGTTGTTAATCGTTTGATAGTCAGCGGTGCAGAAGTGGATGAGTGGAGTCAGCAATCAGTGCAAACGTTTCAAATCTTCGGCTTGAAAGAGTCGAATTAGTTTTGTCTGACCGAAAGTTTAACGTTTTGACTAATGACGGATCAGTTGTGTGTAGATATTGGAAAATGTTGACCAAGAAGTCTTAACGCGGCGGCAGTAAGATGTAATGAGTCTTCACTACGCACTGGGTGGATGAGTCAAATATCGAGAGTTTGCCGTGAAGTGGTTAGACATCAAATGGTTGAACATCAGAATTTATTCACACAACACATAACATAATAATTGCATTTTATTAGCAATAAGAACAAAAAACATTACATTTTAATAGTTTGAAAGCTCAGAGAAAAATGAAAGCAAAGCATTCAAATCAATGCATAAAACATACAGATATAGGCTTTGGAGTTGAGTAGTGCGGCACAAAAGGAATTTAGAATATGTGTGAATCAGTCAGAGTTAGAGTTAGAGCTAGTCACAGGTTTAGTAATAATTAAGTTATATTTAGAGTTGAGGTAGAGATAACATAAATACAATTCAAAGTAATAATCAATTACTATAAGTATATAAAAGTAATTAGTGTTTGCAATTAAAGATATGACTAAATAAAACATATAGTATCGAATTCCTTCTCAATACAATATATGTTTAAAATTTATGAAACATAATTTTGAAATCAAAAAAAATAATAAAGATTGAAGTAATTTGATAATGTAAAAAACATTAATTTAAAATTATTATTTAAGTTACAGGTTGAGATGCTTAATGTAAATTTTACAATAAATATTTGGTTTTTTAAAAACAAAAAGGATAATGTAAACCGCCGTAGACATTAAAATTTAAGTTAAATTTAAGAAATGTAAATTAAATTTATAAACATAAAAATATACATAAGAATATTTAATAGAAAACAAGTGATAGAAAATTGAACAGTTAAAAGATTTTAATGTTTGTTTCAGAATAATATTCTTTAAATTAAATTAAAATAGTTTATTATTTATCAATTATTAAAATGTATTTAATTGAAATATGAAAAAATTATAATTACAGTTGTTTTTAATTTAGAACTTTTATGACAAAATTTATATTAAATTTTAGCTAATTACAAATCTTGTAATGTTAATATTTATATTTTATTTTTTATTAAGCAAAAGTTATATCTATAATTTGCACATAATTAAAATTAAAAATTACGATGTTAATTAGATAAAATTATTAGCGTATATGCTAATTAAATTAATTTTAAATTAAATATCAATGAATGATATTTATAACTACTAAATAAATTAATTATTAATATTTTAACATTTGCTACAATATAAATAATTTAATATTTATGTATTTTTTAGAATTTATAAACAATTTTAAAATAAATTTTATTTAAGTTTAAATGTTGTTTTTATAAATAGTTATATAAATCCACAGTTAAGTTAAGTTTAATAAATGTTAAATTAAACTGAATGCATTTAATTTGAAATGAATTAAAATAAATATATTTAAAAATAAGAAAACTCAAATTTTCACAAATTTAAATTTTATTTTACAAAAACGTTATAAATCAAAATCGCAATCCTGACAAATTATGTTTCGGTGTCGATTAGTTTAGGAAGAGCTCCAAACAAATGTTATTTTATTTTATTTTTCTAATGGATAAATAGCCCAAATTTAAGCGTACACATACACCGATTTTATTTAAATGTCTTTGACTTGCGTTAGAGCAATTTTGAATGTCAATATGTTGCATTAGTTTAAATATTAATCAAATATTTTTATAAAATAATAATATTTTTTAAAATTAAATTTTAAAACTTATTATTATAAGATAAGATTATTTAAGCCAATATATATTTGTTAAATTTTTTTTATTAATACAAATAAATATTATTAAATGTTTACAGTTAATACTAATTAATTCAAATGTAACTACAGCAAGTAAATGTTTAATTATTTTGAATTTTTTTAAAAAACGATAATTTTTTATTAACATTTATATAACAGTATTTATATTATATAAGCGTTTAGTATTTTTATTTATTTAAATAGCCTTAATACTAAAATTAAATATTTTTTAGTATTTGCAAACCAGATATAATTTATATTTATTTTTATTTAATAAATTTTGAATGATAATTCTATTGCATAAAAATATTTCAGAAAAATAAAATGGTTATAAAAATTTGTTAATATTGAAAAATAATTAATTATATTTAATTTTGTTTTAAAAAATTGTGAACTGAAACAATATTAAGCAATATTAAAAATTTAAAACATTATTGGTTGTATTAAAACTTGAATTTTTTTATAGTTATTTATTTTAGGTTAGAAATGTTAAAAGTAAGAAAATAAAAGTATTATTTTTGAAAAATAATATAACAATAAAAACAAATGCACAATAATAAAAGCACAATATTATTTAATATTTATATTAAATTATTAATTTTACAAAATATGTTTAATATTACAAACAAAGTCAAGTTACAAAAAATTAATTTTTTCTTGTTTTATGCCATTATTTATAATAGAAAATATTTTCATTAATACAAATATAATTTTAATAATTAATTACAGTTGATTTTCTTTGTTTATAAAACTGAAATAATTAAAACATTTAAATTTCAATAAATGTTATCAAAATTTTTTAATTAAAATTTAATAGTTTTTATTTTACAAACCAATTTTACATATTAACAAACAATTATTTAATAATATAATTTATTTACTTAAAAAAGATAATAATTTTTATTCTAAACATAATTCTAATTTTGCAGGTTAAATAAATTTACGTGTGATTATTTTATATATTTTTAAAAAAATATAATTTATTATAAAGTATAAAATATTAAAAATTAAGTTAAAACTATTTAAATATTACATGTTTATAACATTAAATTATTTAATTCAAGGTTTAATTATTATTTTAAATTTAACAAATATTATAATCATAAATTAAATTATCAATTATAAAATAAATACATTTTTACAATAAATATTTTTAATGTAATTAATATATAAATAAATCTCAATTTAAATTTCAACTAATAATCAATTAAATTGATTATTCGTTAGCTGACCAATATTTCTAAGCTTGAAATTTTTTCATAAATAATATAAGATATTACTAAATAATTACAGTTAATAGTATTAACAAAATAAATATAAATATTATGTTTTAGTTCTAAGCCAACTAATATATTTTTAAATTTTAATAATATAAAACCAATTTTTACTTTAAATGTACAAAAATAAAAATCCGCTTAATTTTTAGTTTTTTTTTATAAACTTGGCAATCCGAGACACTTGCTTTGTATCATTCGAAATTAATTGTTGACTAGCTGTTACATTGCAATTTAAAGCTTTGAAAGATTTTAATTTCGATACCAATTGCAATATAATTACTAATTATTATTTTTAAAAATTTTAATACATAAATTAATTTTTAATATTAAGCCCGACAATGGGCTTTCGGCATGTAAACACAACTCGATAAATTTGCAAAATATATGCTTAAAACACATAGTAAGTGCTATGCACAAAATTAAGTTTATGTTGTTTATGTTGTTGTAAATGTAACTCGTGGCAGCGGCTTGGGTTTCAGCCACCTAACTCGGTCCGCTATTAATATCGAGTTTTGGGTGATTAAGTCTGGCAGGAGTGCCAGAACGAATTACTAGAATATTACGAAAATAATCTCTAAAAATAATTTGAATTAAAATATTTTCATCGTCGTGTCATTGCCAGACGTGCTGGCTACATAAGTTATGCCAAGGCCATTACCAAATAATATATTGTTAACAATGAAATGATAAATTATTATAGAACAGCAGATTAGTAACAATATTATTGTTTAACACTAACACAGTTAATAAAAATTAGAACTTTCAAGTAACTAATTTAATTTTAAAAAAGTATTTGTTTATTTTAATTTACAAGCAAAAAACCCTAATTTAAGGAATTAAAAAAATAAAATTTAATTTTTTAACTTGCTATTTCAAAATAATAAATAATTTGTTAATTATAAACAAGCTAATTAAAAATTTACTATTTTAATAAATATTAATTTAATTTAAATTCACCTTTGACAAAATTTATTGAAAACATTATTTTGACTTGTAAATATTTCAAATAAATTTATTATTAAAATTCTTTAAATTTAATTTTATGTGTAATTAGAAGTGCTTTAAATTGTCAAATTAAATTTTTAATCTAGTTGGTTTAATTTTTATTTTAAAAGCAAAATAATCTTTTCAAGTATTTAATTGACTTGATTTAAAATAAAAATTTTTCATGTTATGACTAATTAATTAATAATATTTTTAAAGATATTTGTTGTAGATATTTATATATTTTTAAAATATTAAATGCAAAATAATACAAAATGACTTTTGCGATTCAATATTATAACAATAAGTTGTAGTTGTTTTTGTCCAATATTTTTGTGTCAAGTATTTTTTTTAAATTTAAATAAAGTATTAATTTTTGTTTACCGTTAATAATTGACTAAAATTTTGTTAAAATATTAAATTAAAAAATAATTTATAAGAGAGAATATAATTTAAATTTAGAATTTATTAATTTACAACAAATGTGCTATTATTTTAATAAACTTTTAATGTTAATTATTGTTTATTAAGTTAGATTAAAAATTTAAATTTAATTGAAATAATATACAATAATTTCTATAAAAATAAAAATTACGAAATATTATCATATTGCTAAAATAAATTTATTTATAATTTTTATATATAAACTTATTAATAATTGATCAAATTTAAAACAATTAAAACATTTTTTTAAATGTTTTAATTTTTTAACTCATTTTAATTTTTTTTTACATTTTACTAATTTATTAAATTTGAATCTTTTTTTGTTGTGTAATAAAAACTAGTACTAAAATAAAAATTATAATTTTAATTTAAATTTTATATTATAATTCATAATTTAAAAAATTTAATTTATTATATTTTAAAAATTATATACTGTATCTACTTCATAATTAATTAAAAATATATTTTTGAAAAATTTAATTTTTTATTTAAATCTCAAAAGTTGGAATAATTAACATATTTTAAATAAATTGTTAATAAATTTTAATGAAAGTATGACTACCCCTAAACTACCCCTAAACTATCCCTATAAACTACCCCTAAGAAAAACACATAAACTACTACTAAACTACATCTAAATTACCCCTAAACTACCCCTACGATAAACACATAAACTACCCCTAAACTACTCCTAAACTACCCCTAAACTATTCTTATAAAATACGCATATAAACTACCCTTATAAAAAACACATAAACTACCCCTAAACTACCTCTATAAACTACCCCTACAAAAAACACATAAACTACCCTTAAACTACCGCTAAACTACCCCTAAATTACCCCTAAACTACTCCTATAAACTATCCCTATGCAAAACTCACAAAATACCCCGTAGAATAAAATATGTATTTAATATTATTAATTATAAAATGCTTAAAAAATTAATTTTTAAAATTAATATTTATATTATTATTTACTAAAATTTAAAATAATAATTTAAATTTATTAAATTTTATGCTAAAGTAATTATAATTAAACAATATTATTTATTTCACATTAATTATTAGAAATATTATTTATTCATAATATATTGTTATATTATTTGTTGTAAAGATCTAAACGATGTAAATATTTATATCAAAATAGAACACTTGTTTAAATTAAAAAATCAAAATCTATATGTTTTAATAATTGTCATTAAATTGAAAAATAAAATTTTTTTAAAAACCAATAATTAAAATTCTGTTATTTAATAATTGTAATATTGTTTCTTTATATAATTTTAATTAAAAATTAAATATATAAAATAAATTATGAATAATTATTTAATATTAAATTTTCCATTCAAAGTTTAAGATTAAAAATATTTAACTTATATAAAATTATTATAATTTTTATATAACAATTGTTTAAAATAAAATAGTATATTAATTTAATTTTTCCCCAATTTAATTTTATCAAATAAAATTAGTAATTTCTCAAATAATGTTCAAATTATTAATTCTTCTTTTTAAGTCAAATTATTCTTTATTAATTAATATTATGTTTATTAAATGTAAACATAACTTATTTTAAAATATTATATATGTTTAAAATTTATGGAACATAATTTTGGAATGAAAAAACAGCACGTTTGAAGTAACATTATATTTAAAATAGTAAATTATATTTTTGTTTAAATAATAATTTTTACAAAAAATTTAAAATAAAAACAACATTATTTAAAGTTAAATATATAAATTATAATTTGTACATAAAAGTTTAACAAAACTATTATTTCTGCTTATATATTGTAATGAGTTACTCAAATTAAAAACTATCTATGGCGAGGCCTTTATTGGTGAGAAGTTTTGGTTATATTAAAAAAAATTTAATACAGAACGCAGATTGTTTTAGATTAATTTTAAGAATAGATTTTGATAGTTTTAGAATAAAAATTTAAAATAGAAAAAATTACGATTAATGATGATTGTAGTCGATTTTGTGTTTTATCTAATTTAATCTATATTTAATCAATAAACTTGGTTTTGCTACAAAACTAGTGAGTATAATTTTTGGTAGCGTTTGAGTTTTGGGCTTCAAAACTTACTCCCAATCCGTGATTTAAATGTTAAATGTTATTTAAACACTAATTTTATAGTTAATTGTTTTAATTGTATTTAACAATAAAATTATGGATTAATTAATAGGTTATTGTAGTTAGAACAATATGTTTTAATTAAATAAAAACTAGTTGAGATTAAAGAATAAAGAAAGAAAAATAATTAAAAAGGTAATAATCGATATTGGCGACAACTCGGTTCGAGAATTAGTGTTCGTTCAGGTGTTAAGGCTAAAAAATAGATTTAAAGGCCTGACAAGCGTTACTATATTTTTAAAAATAAAATTAATTTTTTAATTTAATTACATTATTTAATTTAAAAGTAATGAAATATCTGAACTGTAGCTAAAAATTTTTTATAATAAATCTAATAGTAATAAAAAGATTATTTGCAAATTATTACATCTTATGTGCTATATAAATGTCGAGAATGAATATTTGAACTCTTAAATTTATTAAAAAAAACTTAAAAAATGTTTACTTGAAATATAAAATTAAACAACAATTGTATATTTAATTAATAATATAGAACTGCTCTACATTTACTATTGCATTTTGTTTTAATTTCAATATATGCCAATATATAATTTGTAAATAAATAAATTAAATTAAAAATATATTTACATAACTGTTAAGTAGAACATTTTGCTGAATAATATTTTGAACTGCCTCTCGTTCTATTTTTTAATTTTTAGATGTTAATTTTTTTTATAATAAAGTAAGCTTTTAATGTCAATTATTCGGTTTTTATGCAATTTTTAAATGTCTAACTATTTTGTGGTACAACACATTATCAAACCAACCAAAATTCATTTTGCAATATTTATTTTAAATAAATTATAAAAATATTAATTAAATTGAAATTGCATTAATATATTAAATATTAATTTTATACAGTTCTATAATTCTAAACTTATTTTATTTATTAATTTTTTAATCTAAATATTTTAGAAATAAATTAACTAAAAATGAGATTCTTAGCAAAAACTATATTTAAAAATCAATTATTTTTTAACTTTATAATTGTATTCTGTCAACTTGGCGCAATGGTAACGCTTTGGTTAAATCTAAATTAAATAAATGATAATAGGTTGAATACGGCATTGAGTTATTCATTATTTTAAAAATTTTTGTAGGGCAAATGAGAAAATTTTAGGTAATTAAATTAAATTAATATTAAGTTAATTGTTAAATATAATTGCAAATAAATATTATTTTAATAATTTCTAAACAATTTTTATATTATTTTCCATTAAATAAACTTATAATCAAGAAAATATTTATAACTGTAAACTTATAGTAATATTTTTTAAAAGCCATTTAAAAAACTTTAAATAAATTATATTGGACTCTAAAAGTGCTGAATATATTTTTGAAACAAATATATTATTATTATTTGAAATTATTATTGTCAAATTTTGCATCAGTCCAAACCTTAATTTATTTAATAATAAATTTACTAATATTTTTTCAATTATTTTAGATATAAATAAAATCAATTGTTTAAATTTAATATATTAAATAAAATAATAATTTTAAAATTTTAAAATATATATTATTATTTAATAAATAAAATGTATTTTATTACATGTATTTACTAAAATAATATAAGTAAAATATATTTAAAAATTTTTGTTTTTAAATTTAATTGCAGTAGTAGATGGTGACTTTGTCACTGTTTGAAGGAATAAATTTTCCCCAAAATTTGATCAGATAAAAAACCGGTTTTGCCTGCACTGTAGTACGAGAGTATTTTTGATGACAAAATTTTTAAAATGTCGTGCAAAAGTGCCAGATTGTGGCCAAATTTTTTTGGCAAGGATTTGTTTCGGTAAAATTTTTTGGCGCGAAAATTTGATAAGATAAAAAATTTCGCAACAGTGCAAGAGGTATTTTCAAGTTGTACTAATTTTGCAGATATTTGCAATTGTTTATAGTTGCTAAGTTTAACCAAAATAAATATTTAATATTTGGGTGATATTTCTGAATAAATAATTTTAGTTTATTCTCAAGACATTCCTCCAAATATACCTCAAATTTATTTTTTCCTAACTTTATATAAAGCTTATAAACAGGAATTTCTCCATCCCTGTCCCGGCAGACCAAATAATTTTTCAAATTTAAATTTGTATTTATATCTTACTTTATCGAAGACTTAGAAATTATCAAAAAAGAGGTAATGTTTAGTTACTAAGACTTTTTTTATAAAGATTTGAAAAATTACAATATTATGGAAATTTGCAATATTTTAATCAATTTTCAACAACTTTTTTAGCAGTGATTTGTTGTTCAGTGTTTCTCATTTTTATTTTATATCATACTCAGCTAATCTATAACTATTGATGTCTTAACTTTTATAAACTTAATTTATGTTTAGAATTTTCCACAAATGTTAATATTAGAAAAATATAAAAATATATAACTAATTTTCTTAAAAAATTTATTGAAATTAAAAAACAATTAAATATAAATTAGTCAAAAATTTTAAAATTTTAATATAAATATTATTTAAATTTGTATTAAAATTATATTATTAGAAATATTTAAATGTCGTAGTTTATCATTAGCCTGAAAACAAACAAATGATTTATAAACTTTTTTAAATTAGTAGACATACAAAAACTAATTTAATAAAAATTTAAAATATAAATTTGTTTATTTTAAATATAATCATGATAAAAATGATAATCCCAAATATAATATATTTGAAGTTATTTTTGTAACTTTATCTATAAAGTTTTTTAATTTTTACATATAAATATTTTCCAAATAACTTTAATATTTAACAGTGTAAGGTTTGATATTAAAATATTTGACATTATTATATACATAATTTTTATTTTAATGAAAATATTCTTAGAACTGTATCAATTAACTAGTTGTAATATAAAGTTATTGAGAAATATTTTTATTAATATTTTGGACTGAATCTTCCCAAGAATTTAAATTTTTATAAATTTAATAAATATAATTAAATTAAAATTTAAATATTTAAACAAAAAATATATGCATTTTTATTTTAAAAAATTGTTTGCATTTTTATTTTAAAAAATTGTTTGCATTTTTATTATTTAAATAAATATAATTTTTTAAAAATTGCAAGCATTTTAAGGCAAAAGTAGTAGGAATTTAAATATTAATAATTATAATTACATTATTTATAATTTTATATATTTTGAGTGGCGCAAAGTTTTGTGAGTTTGGTAAAATTCTAAATACACAGAGTAATTATCTTGTAATAGATAACTTAAATGTAAAAATAATTAAATCAAAAATCGGCTGAAAACATTATTTTTTGAATAATTGCTAATTGTCAAATTATGTTGGTGATTTTTAAAATTTTGTAACTTTTAAATTAAATATTCAAAAATATTTTTATTTTGAACTACTTTAATTAATAAAATAAGAAATGGTTTAGATGAAATTTATATAAACAATTGTTTGAAATTGTTTTATATATTTTATTTTCAAAAATTTTATTAATGTTTATTTCTTAACAGTTTATTTCAATAAAAATTGTTCAAATAAAGTTTTTCTCCAATAATTATTTTTATTGTACAAATCTATTGATAAATAAGTTGATAGTTGCAATTATCTTTAATATTGTATGCGTCTGAAACTTTTTGGTTATTTTTAGCTAATTGCTAATCGTAGACTGAATCAAAAATTTATATCAAAGTAGCAACTATTCTGGTTAAGCTTACTTAAATTATGTTTTTTATCTTATATTAAGCCTAGGAGCGACCTGATGTTACATTATTATAGTGATGTGAAATGTTTAAATTTTGCGCTCAAAAATTCAATTAAACGTTGTACTATGTGTAAGAACTCTTATATATAGTACAGTAGTTAAACTTGTTAATTCATAAAATTGGTTACTATTTTTAAATATATAAACTTTCACAATGAAAATTGCGATATGTTTCAGATTTCAAAATATTTGTTAATTATTTTGCTTAAATATACTTTGCTTGTATCTGTAACATGCATAAAAGGAATATTCGTAATGTCCTATAAATGCAGATACACTGTTTTTGTTTGTTTAATAAACACTTTTAAACTCTAAAACATATCGCAACTAAACTTTACTAAATTAATGAATATTTAAACTTTTTATTACTAATTATAAGTCATAGTTGTTTTGAATAATAATGTTAGCTTTAACCACGTAGTCAGAAGCATATGGTTGTGCAGGAAGAAAGGTTTTGGCCTATGAATAGTAGTAGTAGTTAGAAGCAACTTACAAGATTACAAAGAACGTCTGCATATATTGACACATGTGCCAGATTTTCCCTTGTCTAATAATACACATATGTATTTATAAGACATTTTACTCTCATTCTTATAATAATTAGTTAAAAATATAGCATTATTTATGCTAAGCCTTTCTAATTATAAGCTAAGTATAAAATATTTTTAAAATTTAGATTTGAGTTTACAATTTAAAAAATAATTTGTTATTGAACTTTAACTTATTTTATATTGTTTAAATCAAAATCGTTATGTTACGTAAGTTTGCAGAGTGTAAAAACTTATTTAATTTTTAAAGTTTTGAAAATAAAAAATTATTAAATATACTGCATAAATCATGTTTAATAAAAATTTGCTCAAAGTTTAAACTTATAGATAAATTTAGGTTTATTTATAATTTAATTTAATAATCAGTTAATGAAAACAAATGTAAACAATTAGTAATTAAATTAATATTCAGTGAAGCTGAATTATAATTTAAATAAATTTATATATTTAAAAAACATATAAATTTGAATTAATTTAAAAATATTAATAATTTGTAATACATGCTGTATATTTTCGAATAATGTATTTAAATATTTTTAAAAAATATTCAAATAAATATAAACAGCTCAATAGCTATTGGTTACGATTAGAAATTAAAAAATTTTATAAAACTGTATTTTATTAAAAATTAAATTTTTAATATAATTAATAAAATTATTTAAAAAATTTTGGCTTGACTCAAAACAAAAGATATTATATTCAAAATAAATACAAGTTATGAAATTGTTTAAATATATTGTATTTATATTGTTTATAAATAAAATAAAATATTGTATTTAATTTATTTGACAAATAATTAAACATAAATATATATGACGAATTTTTTAAAATAAAAATTTTATACGTTAATGACTGGTTGTACCGTGTCCGAAAATAATTTAATAAATGTAAATCATTTAATTCTATAAAAAGTTTAATATTTTTAACAGTTTAAAATTTTAAAAATATATTTATATTTTTGTAATGTTTAAGATTATTTTGAGTTAAGCAAACAAAATAATGTGTATTAATTTTATATGGGAATTTATCAGAAATTTGAATCATTGACTCAAATAAAATGTATATTGCTTAAATAAAATACAAAATCTTTTTTAAATATTTTATTAAATAAACAAGTATTTTTAAAATTTTTAAATTTATATAAATAAAATAAATTTTGTAAATTTTAACATATTAGAAAATTCACAATATCATTTTTATAAATTTCCCAATTAATATTAATAAAAAAAATGTATATTAAAAAAAATATTAATAAAAAATTTACTGTTTATAATATTAATCTTGTTAAAAATTTTAAATATTAAATTAAAACAAATTAATATTAGCATTTATTTAAAATTATAATTTTTTTATAAATTTGTACATTTTTATAGTTAAATACAATATAACTCTGAAAATTAGGCAATTTAAATAATTATTATCAGTGTTAGAATTTTTAAAATGTAATATTTTTTACGCATACAAATTAAAAATCTTTAAATGTTTTTAAGTAAACCATTTTTTATTAGTATCATTTTACGATATAAATACTTGTTATAATTTATAAAATTCAAAAATATTACCATTATAAAAATGTATTATATTAACAAACAGAAACATTATAAAAATAAGAACAAATATTTTATTAATAATATTCTAACATAAATATAATAATGTAATATATCCAGCTTTTCATACATTTTTACACTTATATCACAAGAATAGATCAATACGTTCCCTGATAGGCACTATTAGGTTTATTTACAAAGTCGGGTAGCTCAGAGCCGTAAAATAAACAGAATAACATCTTTTAGGTATAATATAACTAGATTTTCACAAAGTGACCGGTTTACTTTAATTTAGGCTTTTGATTCAGTCCCAAACTCGAATTAACCAGAATAACGGTAATAGGTCTCAAACGGCAAACAAACGATTAACGGCAGCAAGACCAATTAGAATAACAATAATTTATACAAAAATTAATTAATATTGCATAAAATATTTATTATAATACTTTTAGCATAAAATGTTACAAGATAATACTTGCACTAAAAATGTGTCGCTATTGATAAAACACATCCTTTATATACCACTTTGAGCGGATATAAAATAAACTTAAAAATTTATTTTAACTAAATTTAGTCAAAACAAAATTAAGATTTAATAATTAATTCTTAAATAAATATAATGTTTAAAAAAAAATAATTTAAAGTTTTATTTTAATTCTATTTTACCATTAACGACATTTTTATATCCCGTCAATTTATAAAACTTAAAATTTTACTCAAACAAATTTATATATTATTTAATATGTAATAATATTTAGATTATAATTTTAGCTGTATTTTTATATTTACGACAATATAGTTAATCATTAAAACACAATTTGATTGCTGGTTGTTTGCATATAATTAAGTTTATAAAAATTTAACAACAAACTCTAGTAAACTTTTCGTTATAAAAATACCTAATAACAGATTAAAATTTTTATCGCCAATAAGCATTTTGCCAAATCCTTTTATGCATTTTTTTCAAATTAATTTATTTTATTTTATAAATAAAATAAAAAATTTAAATTATTTAAAGAATAAAAATATAAATACAATATAAAGCAAGTATAATTTTCCAATTGGATAAATCAATGAGAAATTATTATTTTTTGTGTTAAATGAAATGAAATTATAATTCATTTTAATTGATATTTATTTTGAAATTACTTTTAAATAATCAAGTTTGTACTCATTTAAACAAACTTAATAATACAGTAATTAAACAAAAATATAAACCTTTCTAAAACATCAAAATTTAAAGATTATATAAAATTTATTTCAAAAGAAAATTTAAAAATAATAATAACTACATCCATGTCTATAATGCATATTAAAAATTGTCCTAAATTCATACCAAAATTACGTTTACGTTTTATTAAAAATCTTGTATTATGAAACAAATTAACATCGGAATAATTAAAAAAATTAGAAAAAATTATTTAATTTGCAAGGATTTTAAAGACAAGTTAAAATTTGCCGTTTTATAAATCTTAATCTCTAGATTATATCCAAAAACAAACATCTGATATTTATAAACGCTAATACAAATCCTAAGTATTTTAAGTTAAAAAATTTATAGTTTATCAGCTCTTGAAAATAATTAATAAATTTAAATCATATAATTCTATTAAAAATTAAATATTTTTACCAGTTTAAAACAAAATAACTTATATTTTTGTATAACTTATATTTAGTTAATCCATAGGGAGATATTTTTAGACCTATAGATATCTAAACTTTAATACTTTTGTACATAATTCATTTAACATTAATAAAAATATAATTCATATAAGATGTTACTATTTTTTGTCAGAAAAAAATTACAATTATTTATATTCATAGCAGCTTATTTGTATAGAGTATAAAATATATGATGCTTTTAATGTGCTTTTATGTTAAAACACTTATAAAATAGTTAATACATATTCCTGCAAATATAAAATAAAAAGCAATTTTTTATTATTTTATTACATTAGACGTATGTTAATTAAATTCCATTGAATAACATTAATTTAAAAATTTAAAACTGATAACATTTACAAATCAGTTTTAAATTTGTTAATTAATTTTATTCAACTAAATTTAATTTACATAAATCAAATGTAATAACATAATATAAAATTGGCTTTATTTTCAATTAAATTTAAAATTAATTTATATAATATGTATAATAAAACTATATTTAAAAATATATTACTAATATTATTTTGGTAAATACATATAAGAAAGTTTATTTTTTAAAATATAATATACATTTTAAAAATTTTAATTTAATATTTTAGTCAATATACTAAATTTAAACAAATTAATGTTTTATATCTTAAAGATTTGAAAAAAAATCTGTAAATTTATTGTTAAATAAACAAGAATGAGGACTGATGCAAAACTTGAAATAATAAATTTAAATAATAATAATTTCGATGGCCAAAATTATTTGTTTAAAAGAACTAACCCGGATAAGCACGTTGATGTGGCCTTTTTGAAATTAAAAAGACACTCATCTTTAAACGAAAGAGAATCAAAAATAGTTTAATTTTTTGTTGTTAA
>JAQFXP010001783.1:0-17645 GCA_034693685.1 Belba bartosi
TATTTAGAAAATATTTAGAAACAAATAATAATAATACTTGTGTTCAACAATTTGATTTATTTGTTTTAGTAACTTGTATTTAGAAAATAAAACACATATGTTAAAATATCAATATCATGTATATTTTTTAGCTTTCATAATAACAGGATTTATATTAATAAAAATTTTAAAGATTATTTTTATTTGGTTGCGTAAGTGTTGTATTTTATTTTTATTTTAATTATTTTATTTTATTTTGCAAAAATATTTTTAACATGTTATTATTTTATTCAAAGTAATCTTTTAGTAATAAATTTTTCTTATCAAATGTAATTGTTAAAAATTATAAATTAATTGTTAGGAAAAGCATATATCCATTATTGCCCAAATAAACCTGGTATACCAATGATGTAATAATATTGGGATCAATCAATATACTAACATGCAGCTTACAAGCAATCAAAAATATAAATAACAAATTGAATAAAAATTTAACAAATTATGTTTGAAAATATTTGGACTTTCTATTACATTTATTTAAACTTGTGTCATCAATTAGTTTTTGCATATGTAAGTTTTAAAATTTTAATTTTTTTGCTAAAAAATTTATTTAATTAATTAATTTAGGGAAATAATTAAATAATTGGTTAATTTTTATTTATGTCCGACATACTGAAAAGGTTTTCTCGAATAATAAAGCAAGTTAAGAATAAATTATTTAAAAAAAATATAACTTAAATCCAATTATATAAGCTGCTTGCAAAACCTAAATAAACTGAAATTTAATATAATAAAGTTATTGCATAATCAGTTGAAATATTGGTTGACTCGTTCAATGAAATAAATAATGAACTAATTTTTCTAACTGTAAGAATTTATTAATCAATAATTCTAAACTAATTTAAATAAAAAAAACACGATTTAGCTTATTATATTTGTAATATAGTTTTAAAATTAAAATTAAGAATGTTAAAATTTGAACATTTAGATTTAGTTAACCAAATATAATTTTTTAATTACAAAAGGTATATCTTATTAAAAATATTTTTTTCTTAACTTAGCTTGCTTGTCCAAGACCACATTTGCAATATGTATGAAGTACATAAGTTTCGGTTGCTATTTAGAGGTCAACTTTTATCAGAGACAGACTAGATATTTACTAACTCTAGTTAGTAATTAAAAAATATTTAATTTTACCTACATTAGCTTGTTTAATTGTATAATTGAGGCACAAAATTGAAATAGTACACATGTTTATTTAAACAACTTAAAATATATTGCCCTCATTAATCTATAACAACATGTTTAAGTAAAAAAGTTGAAAAGCGGGTTTAATAAAAAGTTTACCAGATTATCCTATTGAGAAATAAGTTTAAATGTATTGTATTTAAAAATTATTTAAAAATTGCAAATGTTTTATTTAAATTTAAATATAACTTGATTAACTTAAATTTTTAAATAAAAATAACAATTTAATAATTTTATTAAATGTAAATTTATATAAATCTTGAAAACTATTATATTGTAATGTTATATAAACTAAGAAATAGTGAGAGAAAGAGAGAGTGAGGATGAGGAAAATAAATAATAGAGAAAAAATGAAGGAGATTAAAAGATCTCGAAGACGAAAGTTTTGGATTGAGGAAGAGAAAGAATGAAGAAAAATTAAAAATAATTTAAAATATTTTAAAAATTATATAACAAATAATATTTTAAACGATACAAATAGAATGAGTCATAATATCATACGATATTATTTTTATGATAGTAACAAAACAGGTCTAGACGTCTAGCGTCTAGTTTTTATCTAATATATTCACTTGAAATAAATCTATTTCAGCGAATTCTTTATAATAGGATTAAAAAAAATTTATAAATGATATGCAATTGATTATGCAATAATTTTATTAAAAATGAAATTATTAATTGCAATAAAAAATAAAAATTGGGATGAACGCCATGTTTAATACAGTATACAGTTAATAAATAAAAACGGCGTTAATCCATATTTTCGCCCACTATTTCAATGAATGTTTGAAACAAAACAAATGCAATTCGCTTAAACCCATATAAAACAGCATTTACTAACTTTGCGATGCGTTAGTTGAAGGAAAAATTGAATGAATTAAGTAATTCAAAATCAATTGAAACAAATTTAAAAGAATTTGTAAAATGAGTGAATAAAGTGGTGCGAAAAGTAATTTCAAGATTTTAGCTTAAATTGTAAAAACAAATAACTATTTATTAAATTAATTAACTCCCGAATTGTCCATAAAATTTTAACTAAAACCATGGAAATTTTTGCTTTTGGTAATTTAACAATTTTTTTAACGATTGTATCGTTTATATTGTCATTTGTCTTCGGTAAAATGGAATATGATAATCATAGAATCTAACGATCATAGAAATCAATATAATGATCATAACTATCTCCTTAAAAATAACGAAGTGCATTAAATGTAATTTTACATTAAATTGTTTAATCGTTTGATCAACGTTTGAGTGGTTGTATTCCGTACGTGTTTGATAATATTTAATATATATTTTAAAATAAATTTAAAAAAAAAATTTTGCAACATTTTTTATTTTTTAAACTTTTAAAGATTAAACAAATATACAGAAGTATTATAATTTTTGTGAAAATTATGAAATTTATAGTTTTGAAATTTGATATTATCGACATTGTAATATTAGAAATAACTAAATACAAATTCTTGTTTCTTATCAATTTTTGTGAGTGTATAAACAGAATTGTATGCATTCTACTTTTGAAAAAATCTATAAATTGTCTATTAATTGAGAGTATATTGATGATCATATACCGTTAGATTCATTGCTCGAGATCTTGGTTTTAAATGTTTGTGCATACAATTTATTAAAACAAATATCATTTCTTTATTGTGCTAAATGCTTACCGTTCTATATAACCACAAATTAACAATAAACGTGTAAATAAAATTGTTAATTTGACGTTTTTAAAAGAATTATAGAACATAGAGGCATGTTTTTATTTGGTGTCTTAGCCGCCATTTCTTTAGTGCGGGGATAGTAGGAGTTTTCATTAGTTATAATTACATAAAAAAGAAGATGGCCACCCGGAAGTACATGAAAACAAACTTTAACGGCGCCCCATTGAAGTTTAAAGATACATGTGTTGCCCCTTCGGATTTATAATATCAAATTCTGTATTTTCCCTTGTACAATAAATTAAGTTATTAATTTTACCAATATCGAATTTTACTATCCAGTATTAAGAATTCTAACAAAGTGTTTTATGCATTTAACCCGGGTGATCATATCTATACCGGAATTGGTGGAACCAAGGAAACAATAACCTCCCCATCTTGCATGTCTTCAAGACTTGGCTATCACCATGGCATCTTTTTGTGCCGCATTAATGATGAGAATAAAGTTGCGGATTTTGGCCGAGCAAACCATGATCATCTAGTAATTACAACATTGAATGAATTTATGGATCAAAAAATGACTAAAAAACTCTACCGTCGTCGTTATACGAGTGGATCTACCCGTCCGGTGGTAACCATTCTTGAGAAGGTGAATGAGATAGAAGAAAACAAAGAATGGAGAAGCTATGATTTATTGTATAATAATTGCGAACATTTTGCAACATTTCTCAAAACGGGCAAACGGTTCTCTTTTCAAGCTTACAAGGGTTTTTAATATATGCCAACCTTCTTTAAAAATATTTTTGTGTTTAGAAATTTTTAATCGTATTCAATTGTTTAAATGAGTCTAACACATTTTAAAGTAAATATCGATTCGCATATTTTGTTTATTAAAGCTTAAATGTATTTAACCACTTTTTTAAATAGTTTATTAGTATGTCTCAATTATTAATAGTTCAGAATATTATTTGGATTTTTAATGTTTATTTAGAAAAACAAAACAAAACATTTGAGCTTATAAAGAGTTGCACTTTATATAATTATTATTTGTAATTTTATTAGTTTTGTTTGTTTAAAATATTGTTAAAAAAATCAAATCAATACTTTTGAGCTTTTAGCTTTTGTAAATTACTGAATTTTGTTATATAAATTTAAATATCACTTTTCGTGGCTTATTTGCTTAATTTCTTAACAAGTTTTATAAATATTAAATAGTACAGGGGATTGTCAAATTATGCAAGTTAAAACACATTTAATGTTTTAAAGTTAGGACAGAGACTGGCCAAATAATGGGTATATAAAAATTAATTATTTTCAACTAACATGTATTTCTGAATCTAAGCTTTAGGTGAAAATATTAATTTTCTAAATATTATTAATTATAAAAAATTAAAGTAAATTTATATTATTATATTATACATTATATCACAATTGACCAAAACATATGATTATTTATTTTAAATATTATTTTTCTTATAAATGTAATTCAAATAACAAAATAAAATTAAGAAATAAATGTAAAATTTAAAAAGTAAAAATAAGTTTAAAATTCTAAAATGTGCCATTCACTTTACCGAGACATTAAATTGCCATGCTATTTTAACTACAATTGTACTTATTAAAAATAGTAGCATGTCGATTTTGATATACTTTTTAAGATATTATATTTAAAAGTTTGATTTCGTAATTATTTCTGTACTCAAAGTCATAAATCAAATTAATGTGAATTTTTAATTCACTTTTTATTTGCTTTTATTTAAATTGTTTTTTTGTAAAGATATGATTGAAATACAATAAATGAAAAAATACATTAATTTATATGTTTTAAGAATTAAATATAAGCTCTATTTAGACAAGAAGTTTGACTTTAAGTCAATTGATTTGTTTGTGTAAACAATGATTACTAAAATCTCAAATCATTTTTAATTTTTGTCTTTTATTAATTGAAATCAAATTTGATTTAAAAATTAGTTTGATTTGCAATTTATTTTTTTGGGTTAAAATTGTGATATTTTTAAATACAATAATTTTTTTAATCTAAGGGTTAATGGCTTTAACGCAGACTCAAACCGATTAAACTGTTTCTCCATTTAGTCTTAATTTAAGTCTAAATAAATTAATATAAATCAGTGTTTATTAGATTACATCAAATATTTATTTTAGAATTATTTAACTAATTATCTGAATAATAGAATCAACTCTTTCTGAAGAAGAATTTGAACGATTGCAGGTATGGATCAGTTGATTGTTTAAACATTTTACCTCTTTATTAGTCGTAGAAAACAAACTATTTTTAAAAATTTAATTTGCTTTAACTTGTGCATTTTTTAGATTAGCATTACTATATTTTCTAATTTTATATATTAAATAATTTTTAAAACTAATAAAATTTATTTAGCTTGTTACATTTGTTTTACTGCATTATTTAGCAAAATAAAAATATTTATAAATATTTTGCCAAAAGTGTTTTTTAATACATTTTCGGAAAAATTGTAAATATAGTTTCACCATGTTGAGCACTAGAACAATCTAATTGAGAAACTGCGAGCTAATAAACAGGAAATCAAACAGAAGTTTCGTTTAATTTGTAATAAACTGATAGCAGAACAGCAGCCAAGGGTGGAGGCCCAGGAGAGCAGACTGGCCGCCAAGAACCAGAAGATTAGTGCTGTGAAGACCAGGAGTGAAGGAACTGTCGGAACAGTTGAATCAATTAGATATTGTAAACAACAAAATGAGAAATTGGTTAACGAATTGAATTCATATAAAGAAGAGTTGAGTTTCTGTTGAATACAGACGGAGGAAACGATCGATTGCACAAAGAGAATGACCGCAAGTGTGAGGAGTTGGCGGCAAAACACGCCCAAGAAGTGGCTCTTCTTCAGGAGGAATCGGATATCTATATGATTCAAATGTCGAGTTTGGAATCGGAGATAAAACGATTGAATCAACAGATTCTGGACGACATTGAAAAGCAAAAAACATACGAAAAGAAGGGTTTTCTTATGGTTAAGAAACTGAAACGTTAGTTGCATTCTGAGCGCAAACGGGCCGACAAACTACAGGAGCGACTGCAGGACCTGCTCATTGAGTCGACCGCTTCCATATCGAGTGATATTCGTAAACAGAGTTTGAGTTGAAATAGAAATAATGGCAACGACTCGAGTAGTGTCGGCTCATGGAGTTTCATGTCGGCCAAAGACAACAACTACTGTTCGCATAATCGGACATCAAGTATGCATTCGCGAGCCGGTTCAAAGGGCCGGGAGTCTAGTATTTTGCCTCAAAGCCCAACCAGAGCTAACGATATCGCACCGTCCGGTTCGGGTGCTGTGGAAAACACTTTTTCACTTCTGGAAACTGAAAATAATGAATTGGTTTCGCAAATAACGAGTTTACAACAGGAGAAGTGGGTTCTGGAGGAATGGATCAATTAGTTAAAGGCTAGAGTTAAGGCGTGAGTTAAAGCAAGAATGACCATGGGCCTTACCAAGGGCCGTATACTGGTAGTGTACGATAGTTTAATAACCACTAATCTACGTATACGGATCGTTCAGGTGTGTGCTCTTAAAACTGTGACACTATTCTCGTCACTATACCTAACGGTGAAGTGATGATTCCTGGCCTTACTACGGGTTGTGCAGGAAGAAAGGCTTCGGCCTATGAGTATTAGTAGTAGGGTTTTAACCAAAATTTTGAGAAAAATCCCTTCCCTGAATCGACCAATCTTTTCGATCCCTGTAATAAACTCATATTTTTTATAATTGCAATTTAATATATTATCCAATAAATTATATGTCAAATATATTAAAATTAAATGTCAATTCTTATTTTTATCTAATTCTCACATAATAATCTATTTAGTAAGCACAAACAAATTAAATTGTCAATCATAGTAGATTATTTAGCATTATAATATTTATGTGCTTAGTTACGTAATAATTTATTATATTAAACATTTATATTATTTAAGCAAGTTTACTAGAGCCAACTGTTACTAGTTAAAATATAGTGTAACTGTTTAATGAAATAAGCCATTATTTCTTTATTTTGTTTAACACTTTAATAAACTAGTTAAAAATTGCATTTAAATTCCGTAATGAGTTACCAAGATGAAACTGATGGTAAAAATAAATTGCTAATACTCAATAAACAAATAAACAAGGAAACTTTAAATATTAATGCTGAAAATAATAAGTTATCATTAATATTAAAACAAATATTAATCAAATTACTTTTATTAAACAATTTTGTTTTAATATCTTCTAATTTAAAAATAAAATACATGTTTAAAAAAATAAATAAATGTTATAAATATTAAAATTTTATATTTTAAAATTAATTTATAAAACGTTTTTTCTGATCTAGTAAATAGCTTTTTACAAATCTTTCCTCGAAAATGTATTAAAGTCATATTGTTCAGTCTTGTTATTTTTTAGGTTTTGTTATAACTGGATTATTATTAGTAAACATTTTGAACATTTTTTTTATTTGGTTGGGTAAGTGTTTTATTTTTATTTAATTAGTAAATATATTTTTATAAAACAATATATTTTAAAATAATTAAATTAAATTTATTTTATTAAATGTAATTGTTAAAAATTACAAATAAATTTTTAGGACAAGCATATATAAATGATTGCCCAAAAGAACCAGTTATACCAATGATGCTAAAAATATTTGGATCAATTAATATACTAACATGCACCTTACAAGCAATTAAAAACACAAATAATAAACTAAATAAAAATTCAAAAATTTACGTTTGGAAACTATTGTACAAGCTATTTCATTTATTTCGATTTGCTTCATCAATTTGTTTTTTCATATGTATGTTTTCAAGCTTACTTTTATTGTTAAAATTTTAATATATTTAATTAATTAATTTAGGGATGTATTACGTGTACAAATCAGCTTATCCAGATTTTCAAAATCCTGGTGCCGATAATTATTGCAATTGGACGTTATTTATGTTGTCGTATTGGTTTATAAATATTTTATTGTTACCAATATTTATCATAATTTTGATATTTTTTGGCATACTTGTAGCTTATTCAATTAAAAAACTATTTGATTATATACAAATTGCTAGATCGGGTTAATAACATGCCGTTGCTTATTATTCACTATCTGCTTATTGTTAACTTGCTCGTTGTTAGATAATAAAATAATTCTTTTGTTTTAAAGGGTAATTACAATATTTTTTTAAATAATTAAATTAAAAGCACAAAAATAAATATAAGCAGATTATTTTTACACGCTTAAATTATTTAATTTGTTTAAAGGATCAAGAAGAATTTTTCTAAAAACGCTCAAAAATCCCATATATTTATAATGAAATTTTGTCTAATTTAACTGGATTTAAACTAAATTTAGATAAATTAACTGAATTTAAACCGGATTTAGCACTAATTTATGGAAAATTTCCTAATTTTGGGCAAAAAATCTAAAAAAATTTCCGGACGCCGAAGGCGGCCGGTAAAACGTCGAGGAGGGTACCTTTTCTCGGACTAAATGTTAAGGGTGGGGTTAAATCAAAATTTACAAAACCAGAGGGTTTTTTGCCTGGTCTTCCCTTATCTATCTCTGGTTTTAGTATAAAAATATAAAAACACAGTTTCACTACTTTTTGCACATATATGTATATTATTAAAACTAATTTAATAGATTAAACTAATAAATTAATTTTGAATTTTGTTAGTTCATATACACAAATAAAATTATATTTTACAAATTATTTTATTAATTTTTTGATAAAAAAAAATATTAAAATTATTTATAACCTTATTAATTTGAAATAATTTGAGTAAAGGTTGGATATGTAATGTGGGTATGGAAGTCGGGTAATTCGGATGTTAATATATGTTATGTAATTCGGGCATGGAGTTAAGATATGTAAGTTAGGAATGAAATGTAAATAATTGTTTCATATCTTAAATTGATATTTAAACGTATTACCACTGTGAGAGATATAGCGAAACTCATATTTGTAACTCAATTGCGTCAAAATGATGTCACAAAAGGCGTGACTACACTCTATAGACATTAGTTAACTTATATTGATAGAAATGATCTTTACTTATGTCTGGTATTGGAAATAGCCTTCAAGTCTGGACTTCATTTAAATACCAAAAACCAGTTTATGTTATACAAAGTGTTGTTGTCTTTCACTAAATCTATTGTATTCACAGAAAAAGTGCGCCAATTGTTGGCATTATTTAATATTTTTGTATTTTTAAAATTGAGATTTAGTTAATCTTTTAAATATAATAGTATTTCATATTTAAGATAAATAAAAAAAAATTTAATTAAAAAAAGTCTTAAAAAATTAGAACAAATATTGTTATTTATTTAATTAATAAAAATATCGGCAAAAGTATTGAGAGTTTGTGTGAATTGAGTTTTCTCTTTGCAAACCCTTAAAAACATACAAAGGATTTCGAGAAAAGAGTTAAAAGTTTTCCTAGATTATAATATTAAATATTGTGCTTGCTTAATTAATTTTATTTTTAAAGTTGTTTATTTTTGTTTTAACAAAATGTGTTTAATTAATAAAAGTTTAAATAATTTGTTAAATAAATTAAATGAATTAAAAGTATTGAACAAATGTTTATTCAAGAATTTGTGTGTTTTAAGTGAAAATAATAGTGTTTTGTCTGAAGTGATTGAATGTGAAAATTATAATTATTTGGATTTTAATTGCAATTTAAAAATATGTAAATTAAATGTCGAAAAGGTTTGGCATTCGAGTGAACAAAGTGTTGGAAATAATAATGAAAAGCGTTTTAAGTGTTTTTGGCCTAAATGTCGATATAAAACAAATAATTTAATTAATCTAAATAAACATCAATTAATTCATTCAAATGTAAAACAATACAAATGTTTGTATAATAACTGCAATAAAGTGTTTAAACAATTATATTATTTAAAAAGACACAAATCTATTCATTCAAAAGTTAAATCATTTGTTTGTAATTTTAATAATTGTAATAAAAGTTTTACTCAAAAACGTTATTTAGTTTCTCACAAAAGAATACATTTGGGAATCAAACCATTTGTTTGTGATTTAGAAAATTGCGGAAAAAGTTTTACTCAAATATCAAATTTAATTGATCACAAATATAGACATCATATAAATATTAAACGACATAAATGTTATTATAATAATTGTAATAAATATTTTGTTACTAAACGTGAACTGAAAAGACATATAAACAGTATTCACACACAACTACTGTCATATAAATGTAATGTAATTAAAGCAGCTGGCAAAAAATTTAAATGCAGTCATTGTTTCAACTCTTATTCAAATAATTATACCCTAAATGAACACAAAAATTGTGTTCATCGCAAACAACGGCTATTTAAATGCGATTACGTCGGATGTGGCAAATGTTTTGTATATAAACGCGTTTACGATTCACACAAACGCTTACATTCGGTAATCAAACCATCTGTTTGTGATTTCAATGATCGCGGAAAATGTTTTACTCAAACATCAGCTCTCGATCTACACAAAACACTTTTACCTAAAAAACTATTTAAATGTTATTATAATAAATGTATTAAAACTTTTATTACTAGCTTTGCATTGAAGACACATATATATGATATTCATACAATATATTGTACGCAAAAACTAAAATTGTTGAATATATAAAAAATTAATTTTAATTTAATAATTGTATGAATTCTAAGCACTGAATATCAGACAATAAACTACGAAACAGCTTGTATTTTTAGTATCTAAGTTGTTTTATTAAATACAAACTTACATGCTAATAAACCGTTTGATTTAAATAGCTGTTGTATTTTATGGAGACAATGTTCCGGTGCTAATGATCACTTAGAGTTTGTCTAAAAGATACTGTACAGTATTGTACAGTACATGTTTAAAATGATCGAGAAATGAATTGCAAGAATTGAGAAGGGGGAATCAGGCAAAAATCCCCCATCCCCGATTTTGAAAATTTGTATTTATTTTCCGTAACATTTGGTCCGCGAAAAGGTACCTACTCGACTAATTGCCAGAAACCGAAGGCGGCCATCAAATTTTTTGGATTTTTTGGCCAAAATTAGGTAATTGTCTCTAAATTGGTGCTAAATCCTGTTTAAATTTAGTTAAATTAACTAAATTTAGGTTAAACCAGTTAAACTGGGAAAATTTTCATCATAAATATATGCGTTTTTGAGCGTTTTTTGGAAAAATCTCTTGCCTGAAAAAAATTCTTTCCCTGATTTTACCCTGAATTTGCCGAACCCTGGTTTACTGACACTTAGCTGTTTACTAAACAAACAAAAACAGTAATCTGTAATCATGTGTAATCTGCATAGACTTAAGCCTTGTCTCTTAGATCTATTCAGATATGCCTTTTTTACTTGTTAACTAGACAGTAAAAGTTGGTAACAAGTAAATTGAACTTGAGAAAATATCTATCTAAGACTTGGAGTATAAACAACGCTTGAGAAAATAAATATTTTAAGAATAATTTTTAAAAATAAACATTATACTGTATTTGAATATATTTAATAAAATTTATAAAAATTTCATAATATTTTTTTTAACAATTAAAAAGATTTATTTTATGTAAAAGTGTATTAATAAAAAAAAAACAATTTATTCATTAATAAAAACATTAAAAAAGATTTTTAAATGCACATATTATATTAATTGTTGTTATATAAATACTAATAGCATAATTGCTATACAATTAATGTTTAATTATGTACAAGCTTTTTTACATTCAGCTTCAAGTTCAAATCGATTAGCATTACCGCCACATCCGCCCCAAACAAAACTTTTGCATGCTTTAGTCTTTGTGTCATAACCAAAACGTTTAAAAAATGCTCGACAGGTGCCGGTTTTAATTGGCAAGTTACATTTTGCTATATGTGTTCAAATTTATTAATTTTTAACTAATATTTTCAAACAATTAAATATAATTTTTAACATGTATGAATGTAAAATTTTTTATATTATATAATTTAACAAGATAACTAACTTACAATTAGTTGAATTTTTGTTGTTGGGTTCTGTTGTTGTTGAAGGTTTGTTACTATCAATTTTGCCTTTTTCTTTAGCTTGTGTTTTAAAAAAAATAAATTGCTAATATAATAAATTTCCAATATTTAATTTTAATTTTTATGATTTTTAATTTTAATTAGCATGAGTCAAATAAAATAATAATATAAATAATTAAGTTTAAATGTAGTGAATAACGTATTTTTGATATTATTTGGTTATTTGCTAATACGCAAAATACCAGTTTACTAAATTATGAATAAACATCTAACTTATTATAATTTGTTTATATTTTGTTCGATTCTAGTTTATTTTAATCCTATTTTGTTAATTTTTCTTAATACAGATTTTTATCATGTTATAAAATAAAAGTGTATAAATATATTTTTTTATTAATATATTCTGTTAATAATAATTAGTAATTAATAATTTTGAATAAAAATTTAACTTACTAATATTTGCGTGTTTGGTGACTGGTAATTGTGTGGTAACTTCATCATTTACATATTATATTTAAAAAAAATTTAGATTATTAAAAATTAATTTTGTAATTATGTACTCTTTTAATAATAATAATAATAATGGATTAATAATTTTAATAAAATTTAACTTACTAATATTTGAATTAGTTGTATCCGGTAATTGTGTAGTTACTTCATCAGTTACATTTTCTTTTATAAAAATTATTAATATGTTAGAAATAAAAATAATGCAAAAATATATTAAATTAAATAAAATAATAATATGTAGATATATTTATTTAAGTGTCATTTAAAAGTTGTAAATATTTTGCAATATATAATTAAAAAATTAATTAATTTTTTAATTAATAAATTTATTAAACAAAATGTATAAATTAATAAATATGTTTAAAACCAGGATTGTCGTCAATTTTTTCATAATCTTTATTTTTTGTGTTTTTATCTAAATAATTTAATAAATAATTATTTTGAACCTAATCAATATCACTAATAAATTATAAATAATTTTTGAACATTTATTTTAAAAATTAAAATTTTTAGTAAAAATATATTTATTTATTTTAATTTGTCATAGAAAAATATTAAATTATAAATTTTTTAATTAGTTTAAAGATATGATTGTTTATAAATTGATTATTTTATGGTTAGATATACGGTGGCTTTTCTACGTAATTATTAATGTTAAATTTAAAATATTTTTTGTTATGCTTATATCAGGAAAAATTGGTGAAATCTTTCTTTAGTTTTCTCTCTCTCTTCCCTCACACTCTTTCCCTTTTCTCTCTCCCTCTGTCTTTCTCTCCTTCTCTCTCACTCCCCCTCTCTCTCTCACTCTCTCTCTCCTCTCTCACTCCCCTCTCTCACTCCCCTCTCTCTCTCTCTAAACTTGAAAAATTATTACCTGTAATTGGTTTAAATTCAAGTTTATTAACGTCAATCCATGCTCTTTCTTTAACTAAGATTTTGCACATGTTAAAAATAAAACGGCATAATTAATAATGTAAATAATTATTTTTAAAGTAATTAAGTTTTAAGTAATTAAAAAAATTAATAAACGACTGTATATAAATATTTATTTGAAAATTGACATAAAAAATATTAAATATTAATTTATGTAAATTAGAATTGTGTATTTTATTTTTTTATTAATTTTTATATTTTAATAAATTTTAGTAAATAATGTATTTTAATTATAATTGTTAAAATTTAAAAAGACAAATTATCATAAACATATACATTATATAAAAAAATACACTTAATAGTTTATTGTTTCAAAAAAGAGAATTTTTATATTTGAATAGTTAGAAATCTTTTTAATTTTAAAATAATTATTTATTTATAAAAAGATTAAAACTTTTAATTCAAATTATCTAACATCTGATTTATACTACTTAAAAAAATATTTTAGATATTAGGTTATTATTTAGTTACTAGGATTTATGGTAATTTAATTTACAAGATAATATTTATTTATTCAATTCAATAATTACCTTTAATTGGTTTAAATTCAAGTTTATTAGCGTCAATCAATGCTTTTTCTTTAAAATAAGATGTAATCGAGTTAAAAAAATAAATTAAAAATGTTAAATGTTGAACTGAATTAATTTATCTTAAATATTACTTATACATATAGTTAATTTATTTGCCAAAAATTATAGAAATTTAAATCATTATGTAATTTAATTGAACATATTAAATTAATACCTTTAATTGGTTTAAATTCAAGTTTATTGGTGTCAATCAATGCTTTTTCTTTACAATAAGTTTACATGTTAAAAAATAAAATGTAAAAATTAATAATATAAATAATAATTTTAATTTAATCAATTAATATCAACATCAAATATTTTGTAGTAACACTTTATTTTTTAAACTGAGATCTAGGTTTATTTTTAGTTTATTTATAAAAGATTTTACTCATTAAAGGCAAGTTATTAATATGTTTCAATAAGAAGGGTAACAAATATAGTCCTAACACTAGACTGGTTTATTCATGAGAGGTTTGAGTGTAATTTATTTGCATATAAATAAATTTATATTTAAAATAATTATTCAATTTGAAATTAGATTAAATATAACTAACCTTACACATACTTAATTTATTTATAGTAGTTTAATCATATTATTAAAGATAATTTGTTTAAGTGACAAAACATCGAAAAATAGTGCTTTTTGATTTATGCTGCCTTTGGGCTCTACTTAAAACCGAATATTTAATTCTGCGGTCGGGTGTATAGCACTACGCAATTACACTACTGAAGGCATAAGTCTTGACTTTACAGGGGCTACGCTTTGCGTCAGATCGATCACACATTAAATTAGAGAGCATTAAATTAAATCAATACTTTATTACAGGCTTTAAAGTGAAAATATTTAAAAATTTCTTTTCATATACTGTATTGATATTAAAATTAAATAATATAAACTTTTTAAATAAACTGTCCGGGGTCTATTACTGTTGGTCACAGATAGACAGAAAGTCCTAGTTTATATAATAATATTTATTTTAATTAAACTTAATAAATTAATACCTTTAATTGGTTTAAATTCCAGTTTATTAACATCAATCCAAGCTTTTTCTTTACAAAAAGTTTTATCATGTTGAAAAATATAATAATAAATTAATAAAATAAATAATTATTTTAAACTTAATCATTTAAAACAACAAATTTTTTAATTATCTTATTGGACATAAATAATTTTGTTTTATAAAAAATTAGCTGATTCACAATTAGCTTAAATAGAGCTAAATCACCTTATACATATAGTTAATTTATTTATTAGTAACATATTTATTTTAATTAATTTAAAAAAAATACCTTTAATTGGTTTAAATTCAAGTTTATTAGCGTCAATCATTGCCCGTGCTTTATCACGTTAAAAAATAAAATTTAAAAATCATTAATTTAAATATTTATTTTAAGTTTAATTAATTATTTATATTAACATTTTAAAATTAATTTATTAACAATTAATATATAAATAAACATTTGCAAGCATTAGAGTTTAGACTTTGAAAATATCTTGACTTTTGATAAATAAATTTGAATTAAAATTATATTTTTGAAAGTGTCGAATTTACTATAAACGATCAAAATTTCATGATATATTTTAACTTGGTTCTTAGCAAAATTTTACTATAAGTGGGTTATCACAATAAGCGGGATAGACTGTAGACTTTATATAGTTAGAAGAATAATTTTTATGTAAACTATTATTGAATAGATTACATATTAGTGTAACACTGTGTTAGAACATAATTATTTAATAAATACAACATGCCGACAATCTTTTTATTAAAGAAAAATATTTTTCTTAATTATAAGTTTTAATACTGTAAGTTTTAAACTTATATTTAGTAAATCTCGGTAATAAATTTTACGGTAAACTTATTAACACTGAATTTATTTAAATCATGTTTTATTATTATTACCTTTAATTGGTTTGAATTCAAGTTTATTAGCGTCAATCCATGCTTTTTCTTAGCAATAAGTTACGAACATGTTAAAAAAATAAAATAATAAAATTTATAACCCGAATAAATATTTTAAACTAAATTAACTATTAATATTTTTAAATTTATATATAAATAAAAAATAAGTAAATAATTAATTTAAAATTATTTATTTAAATTTATAATAAAAATATAAGATTAATAAGTTTTTTTAAAATGGCTAATTTTGTTAATTTTTAAATTTTATTTATAGTTTTAATAATTAATTATTTAGTATTTACAGAAATAGCGGTTTTTTAAATTTAAAATTTCAGTATATAAATATTTAAATTAGCTTATTAAATTATTACCTTTAATTGGTTTAAATTCAAGTTTATTAACGTCAATCCATGCTCTTGCTTTACAAATAGTTTAATCGAGTTAAAAAAAAATAAACATAAATTTTAAAATTAATTAGTAACAGATATTCTGTAATTAGCTTATGTGCATATAAATAATTTTTTAAACATTTGCTAATTTGCAATTAGTTTAAATGGAAATAACTTAACTTATACATATAATTTTTTATATATAAAAATTATATTATCATAATTTAATTTATAAAATTATACACTAATTATTTAAAATAAACTTGTTTGTTTGATACCTTTAATTGGTTTGAATTCAAGTTTATTAGCGTCAATCCATGCTATTTCTTAGCAATAATTTATGAACAGGTTAAAAATGAAAATAATAAAAATTAATAATTTTGCTTTAAAACAGTAATACTATTGCAATGACATTATTTTAACGTGTTTGAGATACAAAATTAAGTCACTAAGCACTTCTTGCAATGTTAACACAATAAAATAACATCAAATTTATAAATTAAAAATTATGTTTAATTTTATATTAAGTTTAAATATTTTAATTTAAAAATAAATTTCTGAATTCTTTAACCAACTTTTATACTCAACTTATATATCTAACTTCTATAATCAAACTATTATACACAACTTTTAATTTAACTTTCTTACTCAGTTTTCATAACCAATTTACATATTTGACTTCCATGACATCCATGCCGCAAAAGTTACTATTATGTTTGATATTAAATTTACTATTTAAAATCCTCAACTTATATTACTTTGATATAACTAACGTAGATTGTAGAGTTACCAAGTTAAAAAATTTAAAATGAATCATATATGTATCTTAATTGCTTCAAAATATTATAAATTTAGGTTGGACACCGCTCTATAATAATAATTAATAAAGCAAAATACCTTTTTTTCCTGCGGAATGTGGTGTAATATTTTCACCAGATGCTATTTTTATATTGAAATTAAATTATGATTTAAAATTTAAAAAAATTATATATATATATTTTTTAAAATAAATACTTATTAAACATATTAGTTTAAAATTATTTAATTATTAAAATTATTTAATATAGTCAAATAATAAATATTTAAGTTTATTATGTAAATATACTTATTTTTTATGCAAATTATTTAAAAACGTTTTGATTAGTTAAAATAAGTTTTATTATAAATAAATTATTTTTATATAAAATTTTTATAAATATAATTATATTTAATTAATAAAATTAACATAATAATTTATTTTAAAATTTTATCAATTAAAATTTAAAACTTACTTATTTATAGAGGTCGATCTCGGGAGTCGGAAATCCCGATCCCGACTCGGGATTGCTACTCCCGATCCCGACCGAAATTAGTCGGAAATCCCGGTCGAGTCCCGACTTTGAATATTTTAAATAATAATATAAATTTATTATAATACAAATTTAAATTAGTGTA